>RCUC01120106.1:0-41797 GCA_003697995.1 Taxidea taxus jeffersonii
AAAAAAAAAAAAAAAAAGGAAAGAAATGCAACAATTTATTTACTGTGAAGGTAATAGTTATGAGCCAAAATATGAAGAGAAAAAGGGACAAGGGACTGGTATGTTCAGGGAATACCAGGCCACGTCCCCTCACAGAACAGGGCTCTCATCTAATCTGCTGTGCAACCAGAGGAACACCAGTTTGCTAACTAAGCAGTAACTGAGGGTCAGGTCCTGTTCCCAGCCTTTGAGATGAACTCATTCCAGCCTGAGGTAAATTTTATTACTAGTCCCATTTTATGGATTAGAAAACTGAGGCCCAGAGAGAACAAGGCACTTGTCGGAGCTCATACTGCTGGTAAAAAGCCCTTAGGCAGACTGGTCTCCGGGCCTCTGTGCCTAACTGCACTAGACTTCATGGGGCTCTTTGACCAAGAGGTCTCATTTCATTGCACAAATAATTTTGTGTACAAAGGAATGGGTGGCCTGTTGAGCAGATGCTTCATGACTCCATGAAGAGGTAGAAGAAAGCCTCAGGGTCTGTCTGTGGGGCTGGCAGCTGGATTTCACAAGGAAGAGGCAAGCCCTTTTACTGACGAAAGTCAGAGGAAGGGGAGCAGAGCAGGGAGCCACAGGGATAATAGGGAGGGTGGTGAAGGCGCAGGACGCCAGGGCCTGGAGACCAAGCAGTCTTTAGGAAAGGAGAGATTTAAACTAAATTTGCTAAGTCTGTCACTTCGGTGTCCTCTGGTGTAGGACCCCTTCCCCAGGACCTAGCAAATCTTGGATAAAACTACAAAAATGCCTGGTCTGAGCTGATCTTGGGGGGAAAGAGGTGAGGAGTTTAGAGTTTTGTAAACAAGGCACGGGGCAAGAGTAGGAAGGAACCAACAACTGGGTCACATAAATTTACAACAGGCGAGAAAGAAGACAACTCCAGTCAGGAAATGGAAGTGATACCCTGACGTTCAGATCCTTATCAGGCTGCACTTGTGAAATCTGCTGCCGGAGCTGCCACCTTTAGATGTTAGTGTTTCGGAAAACATAAAGCTTGTATTAGGGCGCCAGGCCACGTTCTAAATGTTCTAACTAATATTAATGTCACTTGGCCAATTTGCTTGCCTGATGCCCCCCTGGGTTCATGCCCAAATTGGGGCCAAAGAGGAATTATACTAGCGCTTTGTTCATGGTGAGCCAAAACCCTCTAAACTTCCATTAATCTGTGAGATTTCTCCTTGTAATAACAAAAGAACTGTGGCTCACTGAGACGGACACAAAAAGCCAGGTGCAAGTTAACCAGAATCTAGTTCTTCTCTTTTGAGAAGAATTTCTCCCTTCTTTTGAGGCGGATCTCAAGTTCCCATATGCAGCAAACATCCAAGCCGGCGATGGGTATGTCTGAGAAAGTCAGTGCCAGAGAAAGACGGGTGATTCGAAAGGACGGGTAACTATCAAGATTTCTTTTCTTTTCAAGCTTCAGACTTGGAGCTTAAATATCTTCAGACTCCCGGGATGCCTGGCTCTCAATTTTGGCTCAGATCGTGATCTCTGGATCCTGGGATCAAGCCCCATATTCGGCTCCCTGCTCAGCAGGGAATCTGCTTGTCTCCCTCTCTCCTCCCCTTTGTCTGCCCCTCCCCCTGCTTGCTTGCTCACTCTCTCTCTCAAATAAAGAAATCTGAAAATACATAAGTATCATCAGACTCCCAGAAAAAAGAAAAAAAAAAAAGACACAAAACACAAAAAACCCAGCCCTTGCTCACAACCAACTTCTCATAGTGTTAGAGATATACTGGGGTCAGTATGGAAGAAGAGAGATGAAGGGTCTCATCCTGGAAAGCCCTGTCTAGGGGGTAAAGGGAGAAAGACAGAGCTGAAAGCCAGCTGGGAGTCTGAGGCCTGGTTTACCCTCCCACTCCACACTGGTAAGAGCCAGAAATTTTCACCCTCTGTTCTGGCAAGGAAAAGGTGCCTTCTGCTTAGGTAACACCCCACTGGCCCTGCCCTTACTATTTTAGAGGGAGAGAACATTGAAATGGAGATATAATGCAGAAAGACTTTTTATCTTTTCAGGATGTGCTGCATTCAGATAAGAAAGTAAACTATGCAAGAGAGCAAATTCCTAAAAGAAAACTGAACGTATACTGACCTGTGTAAATGCGATCAAGTGTGGCTATGGTACTTAATGTCAGTATCACTCTGTTGGACATCTGATAACTCCAGATTGGGTTTAGTGAAGTGTACCAGATGCGGAGAACAAGAAGAAGAATCTGTCCTAAAATGAATCCCCAGATTCTGAGGTACCTGTAGATAGAAAAATATATTTAACAACTTTTTCTGTGGTTTCAGGGCACTATGTTCGTAGTGAACCTCATAATTCAGAGCATGAATATATGAAATAGTCCAGTTGGTAATTCGCAGTAAGGAACATGCTCTTGGTCTTTATAGGCAGCTTGTTATAATTCCTTAATTCTCAAAACAGGATGGAGACTGACAGCAAGCATTCCCATTCTGATTTTGCGAAAAAGGAAAAAAAAAAAGAGAGAGAGAGAGAATAAGCCATATGCAAAGTAAATACTATCACTTGGGTCTCCTGCTCCCAACTACCCGCTTGGTAAGTGATCACACCTATTCGTCTACAGGCGTAAGAGACGAGCCTCTGTCCATAGATAGAAGATGCCATACCTTTGCAAGCCACTTCCTGTCCACCATGTCACAGCATGGACGATTAGCGAGGAAGACACACCAAGTGCAAGGACCCCCAGCCGAACCCTGGCATTTGGAGCCTGGAAGGAGGCGATGCTGCCTACAGACAAAGGAAGGGGAGCTCAACCGTTCTGGCAAACACACATTGGAACTCCACGATCTGCACTTGGTAACTGCTGTGTCTGGCACCATCTTCATATTCGGGAAGATCAAGTTAATAAATAATTGTGTGTACACATCTTTTAAAAAAATCTTTGCGATGTCATTCGTAACATAAAATCCACTATGTTAAAGTGGACAATTCGATGGTTTCTAATATACTCACAAAGCTGTGCAACGATGACCACGAATTCCAGAATATTGTCACCGCCCCCAAAAGAAATCTATACCCATTAGCAGTCCCTCCTTTCTCCTCCTTCCTACCGTCCCAGCCCCTGGCAATCATTAATCTACTTCCTGTCGGTCTGGATTTTTCCCATGCTGAGCATTTCAGATAATGGAATCATATAATGTGTAGCCTTCTGTGGCTGGCTTCTTTCCCTGAGCATAAGGTTTTCATGGCTTATGCATACTGAAGCACGTATCAGTGCTTTGTTCCTTTTCATGGCTGAATAATATTCCACTGCACAGATATAGCGCATTTTGTTCATCCATTCATCCTCGATGGGCTTTTGGGTTGTTTCCATTCTTTGGCTACTGAGAATAATGTTGCCATAAACGTGTGAGCATGAGCTAGCTTAATAACTAAGTACATAGTAATTCATTTAAAATATTGGAGGCGTCAGAGGTGATAGCATGTATCACCCAGATCTTCTCTGTTATACAAAGATACTTTGGGACTCTTCAAAAACGAAGTTGTTTCATTTCCTTAAGAAGCATCTGAAGGGAGTTTTAAGGTAAACCATGGCTTATGGCAGCCTCTGTTCAGCCTCGGCAAAGCTCGGGGGCAACTCAGAAGAAGATCTGGCTGCACCTGTCTCTTTACCCTCAACTCTACGTCACTCTCCTACCTCCTCCGTTTTCTCAAATTTAATTCGAGCTCTACTCGAGGTGATGGGTCTTCACAGAGGAAAAGCACCCCAGACACCATACGTACTGCAAGCTCAGTAATATCGCATCCCTCACAGGGACCAGAAGTTACTGGGCCAGAGGTGGACTCACATAATAAAAAACGACCCCCGTAACTCTCAGTCGGTAGGCTTTGCAGGTGAACCTCGCACAGGCAGCACTGAGCAAAGGCAACCGAAGAAAGGCCACTGAGGAGACCGTCCCCGGAAAGCCAACCGAGGAGTATGATGAGAAAATGAAACTTGCAACACAGTAACTCATGAAAGGAGACTGCGAGCCCCAGGCAGTTTAACTCAGTTACTAGACATTCAATTCGGGGTAGAACATTTCATTTCTATGATTTCCGGAGCTGAAATTTGCACAGTCATTTGACAGGTCTTTCCATTCCTATGGACACCGTCTTCATAAAGGGTGCATTTTTCAGTGGTCTTTCCCAGTGTTCTTTCTGAGCCCAGGATCCTGAAAAGCCAGAGATCTGCAGCCTCGTAGGGACCCACAGAAACTCACTGCACTTAACCTCGTTCCGCTTTCTTCAGCGACTGGCGCACAGGAAAGCAGAGGCAATTCCCTAGTCATTCCTGCCACTGTTTCTGAAAAAAGGAGTCAAATGACTGTTTCCAGAGAGAAGAAATATACGGCACGGTTCGTGCGCAAATGCCACTTGGAAAACTCAGAGAAACCAACTGCATCATAACAGAGGGGCGAGACACCCAGAATTCTCAGCCACAGAGCCAAGAAGACTGGAGTCTGATGTTTTTGTTTTCTAAACCTTCTCTTCCATGACTTCTCCCTCTTTCATTTTTACCACCAGTACTTCTTCAAGGACTCTCAACATCCCTTAATATGAATACTCTCAAGTCTTTGTGATAGTAAGTGTACATTTACAATGTTTAATTGTTCTGCTTCTCCCTCTTCCTCTGCCCCTCCCCCCTCCACATATGCTGTGTGCCTGGCTTTCTCTCTTTCAAATAAATAAATAATCTTTTTTTTTTTTTTTAGAAAAAAGGGGAAGGCACCAGGTTGGCTCAGTTGGTTAGCCATCTGCTTTCAGCTCAGGTCATGATCTCGGGGTCCTGGGATCAAACCCCACAGGGGCTCCCTGCTCAGCGGGGAGTCTGCTTCTCCCTCTACCCCTCCCCCTCTGCTTGTACTTTCTCTCTCTCAAATAAATAAATAATCTTTAAAACTTTTAACTGCTAAAAAAGCTCTCAATTTTTCATTGCTAATTTTTGGCACTGTAACATACTCATATTCAGAATTCCAAAGATACAAAAGGTATATATTGCAAAGTTTCCCTTTCATGCCTATGTCTAGCTAGCTACCATATTCAAACAACTAAAATGCTATCAGCTTTTTTTTAAATCCCTCTAGAGCTTCTTAATGCATGTTCAATTAGATACTAAATATATTACCATCTCAACTTTCTTACACAGATGTTAGTACTGTGCACAGTTTAGTGCTTCCTTTCTTTTCCACTTAATATATTTTAAAGAACATCCCCATTTCCTTACAAAAATGTTCTCTTCTTTTACACAGATGCACAGTATTCGACAGTATTCCAAGTTTCAAAACCATAATTTACTTCGCCTATCCCATTTGATGACATTTAGGTTATTTCTAATCTTGTGATTGTAAATATTGCTGCAATGATTAAATAATCTTGCATTTTTATGATTTTAACATATATGGGAGTGTATCTGTAGGATATACGCCTAGAATTGGAATTGCTGAGCAAAAGGGTATACACCCCACACACACGTATATATACGCATATACACATATATGTACATATGTGTGTATATATACATATATGTAATTTTGATAAATGCTGCTAAATTATCTCTGCAGAACTTGTGCCAATTTATATTCCCACCAGCAATGTCTAAGCGCCTACTTTCCCATCTTTGCAATACAGTGTTCCTCAACTTTCCTCTTTGACAATCCAGTATGTGCAACTACATACGAATACGTACATACGTGAGTGTGTGTTTTGTATTCCACACATTTTAGTATTTTTTAAGAACAGTTATACTTCCTTTTCAGTAAACTGGTTATATTCTTTGTTATCTATTGAGTTGCTAGTCCTTTTTATTGTTGATTTGTAAAAACTGTATGTTAGTGAAATTAGCCCTTGACTAAAAGAATTGCACATATCTTTCCTAAATTATTGTTTGACTTTACTTACTACAGTGTTCATCGTGCATAATTTTCCTATTTTCGCGCAGGAGCATTCAACAACTTTTAATGGTTTCTGAGTTTTGCGTTGTGGTTGGAAAAAGAACACAAGATTTTCAAGAGCTGAACTCTTCTCCCTCTTCATTTCAGTGATTTTTAGCCTTTTCCAATCTGACAGGAAAAGTTAGAAACATAAGAGGCATGGACTCTTGGTCTAGCATTCCAATTCTACTAAAACTCTTTAAGGTAGTAGTAAAAGAGGAATCTTGTTTCATTTAATTATTTAGCATTCAAAGAACAGTCTACATATTTTCACTTGATTTTTGACATCAACAACAACAACAACAAAATTCTTAAAGAAGCACTTTTAAATCTTACCCACAGTAATGATCCGCAACAGGATTAGCATCCACTTCTTGTTAACCAATTTCCAGCAAGGAGGAAATATTAGGAATACTGGAGAAAGAAACGCTATGCCAAAAACTTCAAGCCCAGTGAGTTCTAGAGTTTGCAGGGGAAAGTAATAGATCATCGGTCCCAAGCCATGGCAGAGAGACCAAGAAACATACCCTAGGGGCAAACAAACAAACAAACACACAAAACACATGTTTTAAAGGATAAGTGTAAAGGTGTCCTTGTTTCCCACAGTAGCCCTGCCCCTCCACCCCCTCCACCATAACTGCTCTGGCCTACCCACCCTCCTTCACAGTTCTGACCTTAACCTGGTTCCAATACTGAATTCCTCCCCTTCCCCCATCAGAAAGAGAATGTCCCAGGATGAGAATGGGTCCTGATGTTGTGAGTCCCTTGACACCCCTTATTTACTCCTTTAACCTTGTTCGCACTCCCAGAGGTCATCCCTTTCTTAAAACCTCTTCGTCTGGACCATCTGGGTTGAACTGGATGTTCTGTCAAAACCCTAGTTGAAAAAAATGTCTTTACCTAAGTCAACCCTTCTATAAAAAGCAGTATCATGAAAATCAAAAAGAGGAAAAAACAAGGGTGCCTGGATGGTTCAGTTGGGGGAGCATGCCACTCTTGATCTCTGGGTATGGTTTCAAGCCCCATGTTGGGTGTGGAGATTATTGGGGGGGGGCAAAGAACAGAAAAAGAAGAACAAGCAGCACAACCTCCTCCTTTCCTCCCACTCCAGAGTGCACCCAAAGGCAGGTTAGTTAGGCAACATATTCTTGTAAGCAGACTTTTTAAAACCTAACCTTGGGAGAAAGTGTGGGGTAAGTGAAATACCTAGATCTGACTCGGGCTCACCTCTGCCCACTACTGACTGCATAATCTACCCTAACGACAATTAACTAATGGGCACTTCCCATGTGCCAGCATCTGTGCTAAGTATTTCCAGAGATCACCTCTTTGGTTCCTCTTCCAACTCCTGTCCTATGAAATGGACCCTTTTTACTCCCCTCTTACAAATGTAAAAACAACAAAAATATCCGAGATTCAGAAAGTAATTGCCAAGGTCAAAACGGTAGCACATGGCAGAGTGAACCTCAACCCGAGCAGTCTGGTTCCAAAGGCAACCATCTAACCATCAGGTGTGGTTAACTTTCTCCCCACAAACGTCCCAGCCTTCCTTTCTTCATCAGCAAAATAGCTCTGTTAGCCACCTCACAGGGTTGTGAAGATTACCTGAGATCAAGTACTAAGAGTACCTAGCACCCTAGGTACTTACTAAATGTAATTCATTTCACATTGCTGTACTGCTAAGATACATTCGGAGCCAGGGGAAAGTAGGGGGGGGCGCCTCTGAATTATTAGCAGCTCCCAGAAAATCAAGTTTTTAGGTAGGTGCCCCTCCCAAGCCAAAGGAATGTTTCATAATGAACAGCGAGATTGTAGCATTCTCCCAAACGTTCGGCTGGGAATTCTGATTTTAATCATACAAGTCCGACCGAATTACACCAATAACTGTTCTCAGGACTTTCTGCAAAGCTGCTAAGCGCGCACACAGGACTCGAGTTCGATGCCCAGCCTTGAGGTGTGCTCACCTCAAGCCGCCGGGGGACACGGGGGGGGGGGGGGGGGGGGGCTTTCCTTCAGAAAGTTAAGATCCAGTACTGAAGTTTATTCATTTTAATTAAAGGTTTGGGCGGGGGAGGGGGGGGTCGTGTACCAGCAGCGCCGGTTCAAGGCCTCCACGTGGGGCACTAGGCGCGATCCCAGGGTGGCGCGGAGCTCGAAAGCACGGTCTCCCCGCGGAATCCTCGGCTTCCCAGCCTCAGTCTGGGTCTCGTCTTTTTTTTTTTTTTTTTTAACTTTGGTAGCAAGAGTTCCCAGAAGTCTCTGTTTGGGGCGCGGGGGGCGCTCCCCCCTCCCGGAGCCCAGCCCGGGGCCCCAGCGCCGCGGCTCCGGACGGGCGTGGGGAGCGCGCCGCCCGCACCGCGCGCCCGGGGCTGCCTCGGCTTACCCAGCAGGCTCTCCAGGAGGATCTCTCGCCACAGCCAGCGCATGGCCGCGACGTGGAGCCGCGCTTCCTCGGCAAGCAGCACGCGCCCGCCCCCCGCGCACTCCCGGCGCCCCGCGCCCGCCGCCGCGTCGTCCGGAGCTGGGTCCGCGCGCCCGTGCCCTCGCCTAGCCCGCCGCCCCGCACCGGCCCGCGCGCCCAGCCGAGCCCGGGCGAGGGTGGGGCCGCCGCGCGTCCGCCTCCGCACACCACACCCAGCCCAGCCTGCCCGGGCCCGCGCCACCTGCGCGCTGCGGCGTCCTAACCCCCCGCCCCGCGACGGCCCCCGGCAGGCTCGCGGGGGGCCTCGGAGCCCGCCGTCCGGCAAAACCCAGGACGCCCGGCCCCGCCGCGGAGCAGCCCTGGGAAGGAGCGCTGCAGCGGGCCCGAGGTGCCGGGTTTAAACCGAGGCCCACGGACGTGCGCGGACGAGGGCAAGGCTGGACGGGAGGGGCCTGCAGGACGGGCGCGCGCGCTCTGGGCCGACAGGTGCCGACAGGTCCTCGGCGTTCTTAAGGCCTGGGCGACGCTCGGGCGGCGGGCGGCTCCCCAGACTGCGCTACTCCTTCTTAGCAGGGTGGTGAACAAATTGCGCTCTAGAAGGGTGGTCCAAAAATTCTAGAGGCTCCCGCATGTTCTGCGGCTTTTAGAGACGCCGCAACGCTTGCACAGGGGAGAGAGGACAACTGGTGCGCGCGGAAACTCTGCCCTCCTCGACCTCCTGAATAGCGCTGTTTGTGAGTGCCCACCCCTAAGGGGAGAGGGAGAGACGGTCTAATTAACAGTGGAGCCGGAGGACTAGGCCGGTTGTTTCTCGCTCAAATAACACCACACCCCAGAATGTCTTGGGAAATTTTTTTTGAACCTTCTCAAAGCAGTTTATTTTAATTCGCTTTAGTTCCTTCGAAGACTTTATCATTCATCACTTTTGGAAAGTTTGTTCTGAAAGGAAACAATGATGAGTCGCCTAAAAGTGTAAGAATCTTTTAAGAGCAATTGTCGTTGTAAGTCTGTAGCAAAGAGATCCTAACCACTTAATTACTAGTACTCTGTCACAAGGGTAGCATATAGATCAGTGAAGCAGAACCATGAGTCCTGAAATAAACTCCATTGGGATCAGATGATTTTCAACAACTTTGCCAAGACAATTTCCGGGGGAGGGGGGGAGGATGGTCTTCAACATCTAGACCAATTGGATATCCTTCTGAAAAAGAATAAAGTAAGTCCCCTATCTCATACAATATGCAAAAACTAATTCTAAATAGACCGAAGACCTAACTGTAAAGCATAAAACTATAAAACTCCGAGAAGAAAACATAGGAGTAAGTCATCTTCAGGGTCTTTAGTTGGGCAGTGAATTCTTTAAAAAATGGCACCCAAAGCCCAAGTGACAAAAGACATAAAAGAGCCTCATCAACATTAAAAGCTCTGTGCTTTAAAGGACACTATCAAGAAGGTGAAATAACAATGCACATACTGTGAGACAGTATTTTCAAATTGTACATCTGGTAAGAGCGGCTGTTCAGAATATACATTAAAAAAGATGAGTCAACAATAGCAAGTGACCCAATTTAAAGGTGAACTAGAGAGCTGCTAGACCTTTCTCCACAGAACATATACAAGTAGCCAATAAGCACAGGCAAGGAATATTCAAATCATTTCATGAGGGAAATGCAAATCAAAACCACAATGAGATACCACTTCACACTCACTAAGATGGTTATAATAAAAAAAAAAATCATACAATCACAAGTGTTGGCAAAGATGTGGAGAAAGTAGAACCCTTCTACATTGCTGGTGGGGATGTAAAACGGTGCAGCTACTTTGGGAAATAGTCTGGTAATTCCTCAAATGATTAAACATTAAGTTGCTATATGATCGAACAATATTCCTGGGTAAGTATAGGTATATATACCCAAGGGAAATGAAAACATGCAGAATTTGTACACAAGTGTTCATAGAACCATATTTATAATAGGCAAAATGTTAGAACAACCCAAATGTGCAAAAAATGATGGATAAATAAACAAGAAGTGGTATAGCCATACACTAGAATATTATTCAGCAATCAAAAAGGAATGAAGACCTGATATATGCTACACCATGGATGAAGCTTGAAAACAATGCTGGGGCACCTGCCTGGCCCAGATGGTTAAGCAACTGCCTTCATTCAGCCCAGGATCTCAGGGTCCTGGGATCGAGCCCCACATCAGGCTCCCTGCTCAGTGAAGAGTCTGCTTCTCCCTCTGCCCCCACTCCCCCTGCCTGTGCTCTCTCTGTCTCTCTCTCAAATGAATAAATAAAATCTTTTTTTAAAAAAGGAAGAAAGAAAAGAACAGATTACTCTAAGCAAAAGAAACCAATCACAACATAAATCACATATTGTACAATTCCATTTAAATGAAACTTTTCAAAAAGACAAATTTATAGTGACCAAGAGTGAATTAATTTGCTTAGGGCTAGGAGGCAAGTGGCAAAAGAAAGGGAATGAATGGGTATACAGTTTCTTTCAAGGTGGGGTGGAATGAAGTGTTCCAAAATTAGATTGTGGCAATGGTTGTACAACTATGAATATACTAAAAATATTGCATTACACATGGTAAATGGGCGAATTATAGGTGTGTGAGTTATGTCTCAAGAAGACAGTTTTTAAAATGCAATACATTCTAGTTGTATTTTGTAAAAATGTTTTGGTTCTGTTCGTCATTTACTCTCAGCCATCCTTCAACATGTGAAGGACTTCAGTGAATATAAACATCAGATCTTGCATTTTCCTTCTTCGTCTTTTCTCACATACATTTATTTTTCTTACCCCCATATGGAAAGCATCTTATTTAGTGCTGTGAGTGCCATGTAGGCGCTCTGTAAAGTCTGTCCCTTTCAATGCCAAGTTCTAGGGCAAACTTTGCTTCTATTAAGGATGCATTGTTTTCTCTTTTTCTGAAAGCTCGGTTTTTAGTCTTAGTATTTTTTTTTCTCTTTAACCATCTGATCACAGCTACCTTCAAGGGAGTCTGGAAAAATGCAGTCTAGCTGGTAGCCTAGAAAGGAAAGAAACCAAGTTGGGGTGAGCCGCTGTCTGTTTCTGCTATAAACACCTATTTTGTGCATAGTTGTCTTGAGGTTTAAATAGAGGGGTACTAAGGCTCTCAGCATGTCGCCTATGGTATTTACAGCATTTAGTAAATGATAACTTGCATTATTATTTGTATATCTCTTCATAATATTTGACATTATGCTAAGCATATTGTGGTTAAGTCCTACTGGCCATTACATCAATAACCTCTCCATTCTGAGCTTATTTTAATTACCTTCTCTGGGCATTCTCGAATTCATTCTGACTTTCTTCCAACTATAGAGAGAAGAATGGCATCAGTATGCCAGGGAAAATTTCATTAGAGGTTTTCCCCCCCTCCCCTTCCACAAAGGAGTAATAGTATTTCGGTTGTGTTTGCAGTAATTTTTCTGATTGACCGTGTTGTCCCTCTGTGGCACATCGTGGGAACATCTATCATGATCCCTTCCTATGTAGCTTTTAAGTGTAGCTTGAATTATTGTTCCTCTAGCAGGCTAATTAGGAAGTCGTTTTAATTTCATTCCCAAATATCCTAAGTCAAATAGATGAACTTTTAATTATCTTGCTCTCCATTTAATTTCGTTGCTATTTAACTATTGTTACTGTATAACTTTTGCTCATTTCCTGCAGAATTTACGTTACTAGACAAATGATACCAGCATCCTTAGCTTGATCTCCTCTGGGGATGCGCCCATTACATGTAATTCATTGCCGCTACCTCCATTTTTGTATTTACAGTCTTCCTGGTTTTAATCTAATTTCAAAGGCCACAGTCTTTTCATTTTTGTCAGTGTCTCTTTTTTGACCTCCAAATGCCATTTGCATTCTTATTTTACATGGAAATGAATGAAGCTCATTATGGCACTGCCCACTGCTTCTTTTCTCTCTTCCTTCCCTGTTTCTTGGAGCATGAACACATCAAGGTCAGTCAGAATGTAGTGAGACTATTTTTATCAGAAGACAAGAATCTCTTCTACAAGGAGAGAATACTTTTTAGGGAATAATAAAGATCCTCTGGGGGCGCCTGGGTGGCTCAGTGGGTTAAAGCCTCTGCCTTCGCCTTAGGTCATGATCTCAGGGTCCTGGGATTGAGCCCCCCCCCCCCCATCTCTGCTCAGCAGGGAGCCTGCTTCCTCCTCTCTCTCTGCCTGCCTCTCTGCCTGCTTGTGATCTCTGTCTGTCAAATAAATAAATAAAATCTTTAAAAATTTTTTAAAAAATCAAAAAATAAAGATCCTCTGGTCTAACAAGAGAAATGATTTCCTCTGAAAAGGCAAGATAAGAAAGTTCTTCGTGTCACTTCAAACTCTCAATTATGCCCATTTTTTTAAAAACATCCGGGCCACTGTAGTATAAGCTGAGTTTGTGTTTTGCGATGACGGATGTTTACTCCTCACTCACATCACATCTCCATGGTGGGTTGACTGCAGCTGCTTTCCATCATCATGAATCTGGGACTCGGGTTGAAGCAGCCTCTACCTGTGGGTGTCATCGAAGACTACATCACCCTCAGCCAACAGAGTGGTCAAGCAGACCTCAGTGGGGCAAAGCTATACAAAAGAAGTAAGAAGTATTTTGAACAATAATGCAATCTATTACAATTCATTACATCTGTTTTATATATGTACATACACACACAATATATATATAGATACACACAGAGAGAATTTATAGTACTAGTCTTTGTCATTTTAATCAGTAATTGATTCATAGTTATTTAATTATTTTGATTATTTGATTCTTTTTTGCCCAGTACATTAAGAATTTTTTCTCATGTCCATCAACAATCTTCTGAAATGTGACCTTTTTAAAAAGATTTTATTTATTTATTTGATAGACAGAGATCACAAGTAGGCAGAGAGGCAGATGGGGGAGGCAGAGAAGCAGGCTCCCTACGGAGCAGAGAGCCCGATTCGGGGCTCAATCCCAGGACCCTGGGATCACGACCTGAGCCGAAGGCAGAGGCTTAACCCACTGAACCACCCAGGCGCCCCTGAAATGTGACTTTTAATGGCTTTCTGTTATTTCATAGCATGGTTATATATCATTTACTTAACCATTCCCCTTTTGATGGATATATAGGTTGTTTTGTTTATGGTAATAGTCAATAATCAGACTCCCTACCTAGAAAACATGAACACTTTCCCCCCCATACAGTTCATTCAAAAGAGAGAGGTTATGTGTCTCTAACAAAATGAAAATGTGATGACATTCTCTAAGAACAGATGAACTTTGGCTTTGTTTTAGCCAAAGTCTTCAAGGCACTGGATTTTGCTTGAGATCGGCAGGCTTCAGCTAGTGGCTCTGAAGAAACAGAGCCTGCCTCTCTCCACTTTGGGCAGCTAAGTTTCTTTCCTTGAGTGGAAACAAAATGGCAGAAGATTAGCTATGTGCCCAAACATTCCTGTCTGTCCTGTGCTGGCCCAAGAATAGAATTGTTAGTAGAGAGGAGCTGCTGGCCAGCTGCACTTCCCAGCTCTCTGGCGTCTTGGTGGGTTCTTAGGTAGCTGGTTCTCATCAAAGGAGTGTGACAAAGGGACGTGTCACTGCCAGATAAGGAGGTTGGAGCTGCCTCTCTCCTTCTCTCCTCTTCTGCTTGTGATGAGGCCCTAGGGAAAAGCTGACCCACCAAGAGGAAGAGAGCCGAGGTCTTTGACTCATTACAAAGAGGAAAGCTAGCTTGTTGACTGGGAACACCGACCTTGAACTGGTGAATGTGATTAAGCCACTGAAATGCTGGGGTGTATTCGTTACAGAACTAGGATTGCCCTAACCAATATGGCCCTACCCAGCTTTTTCCCCAGAGCTTAAGGGGGTATAAAAATTAAAGTTCAGGGGCGCCTGGGTGGCTCAGTCGTTAAGCGTCTGCCTTCGGCTCAGGTCTTGATCCCAGCGTCCTGGGATCGAGCCCCACATCGGGCTGCTTGCTCAGCGGGAAGCCTGCTTCTCCCTCTCTCACTCCCCCTGCTTGTGTTCCCTCTCTCGCTGTGCCTCTCTCTCTGATGAATAAATAAATAAAATATTTCAAAAAAAAAAATTAAAGTTCATACCATTGAGCACTCATTCTGTGCCCTTCTAGGCACAGGAAGGAGACAAAGAGGAATAATCAGGTTATAAAATGTGAGTGTGATGCTTGAACTAATTAGTCCTCTAGGTGTTGTTTTGCTGCCCCTCATGAATATTTGCTCAATAAATGCTCTCTAGGGAAATCAGTACAGACAGGGATCTGGTCTCCTCAGTTGCCAGAGTCTTCTACTAAGTGACTCTTAGTCTTTGACTAAGGTTACTACATTCTTTTTGAACTGGAAAAATGGGGACCATATTACAACTCTTAAGAGTGGGGCTTCAGAGAGAACACAATCTGTATTCAAATCCCAGCTCATGCGTGGACTAGCCCACAGCTCAACCAAAAGCCAAGCTGTAATCCTGATCTGTGGAGAAAATCTCCGCTGCACTGAGCACCAGCTGCCATGGTTAGCTCCTCTGCCACGTCCTTGTCCACGCTAGGAACTCCACTCTCCTGTACCTGCCACCAACATCAGAGCCACCACGGCCCCCAGAACTCCCCTTTTCCGCTGCCATCTCTGCCAGTACCTCCAGAGAGGGTGTGTCTGTTAAGGGCCCTAGGGGAGAAGACACCAGGACAGAATTAGAAGGGAAAGATATCTATGAGGGGAATACCCATGAAAAACAAAAGGGGGAGGGGCACCTGGGTGGCTCAGTTGGTTAAGCCACTGCCTTTGGCTCAGGTCCTGATCCTGGAGTGGCAGGATCAAGTCCCACATCAGGCTTCCTGCCCAATAGGGAGTCTGTTTCTCCCTCTGACCTCTCCCGTCTCTCTCTCTCTCTCTCTCTCTCTCTCTCCCATTCTCGGGGAGGGAGCAGGGGTGGGCAGGGAGAGCCTTCAGAGGGTGATGGAGGTCTGCCGCTCATGAAAAAGAGAGTGGGCAGGAAGGAGGATAGGGCGGAAAGAGCCACAGACTGTGGTGACCTCTGCGAAAGTCTCACCTGGCCAGAATGGGCGTCTGTTGGAGGATCCTGCCCTGGAGAGGGCTAGGCTAGGTCCCAGGCATCCCTTTCCCTCTCCACTGAGTGCAGCTGCCTGGTTTGAGCTGGTTCAAACCAGCTGCCTGGTTTGAATGAAGGCAGGGGTGGGGGAGAGGCTGTTAATTATGCCCCTCACAGCAGGGTCTCTTGAGGGAGATCTGAGGGGCACCCCTCCTTGCCCCCCCAGAGAAGCACTCCAATCTTTTCCTCACTGCCTCACTGGCTCCTGAGTCAAAGTCGGAGGGATGGAGATTAGACCAAGTGCTCTTACTGCAGGGAAGCCCAGGGGAGCAAGTGACTGGCCTTTCAGCACCAGAGGAGGAAATACTCTCCTTAGATATAGGTCAAAACAAATGAGCTTAAGCATGCAAAGCACTTAGCCCAATGGCTGGAGTGTAATCACTGTTATACTCATCCTCCTGCCAAGAATGTCAGGGAAGGTCATAGAAAGAGAGGCATTGTTACCTCAAGCTCTCTGAGGTTCAAATCTTGACTCCAGCTTTCCAGTGCAATTGGGCAAGTGACTTACCCTTTCTGGCCATCAGGTTCCTCATCTGGAAAGCCTCCTTTGTGGAGTCATTGTGAGGATTTGCATTACCACATGGAAAATGGCCCCAGGTAGGCTCTGAGAAAAAGAACAATGCTATAAGTCCTTTGTGGTGAGGGGAGTAAAGAGCACCAAGGTTAGAGGGTACACTCTGTGGGGCTGGGCACTATGCCAAGTTTATCCTTGTAGGAACCGTGACATATCCTAGAACCTCAATAGATACTCATTGACAAATGAATGAATGAGGATATTTTTTCTTATTGCTAGATAACAAAGAGAAAGCTACATAAATCATTTTTCTTTTAAGATTTTATTTATTTGAGACAGAGAGAGGAAGAGCACAAGTGGGGAGGAGGGTCAGAGGGGGCTGGAGAAACAGACTCCCGAATGAGTAGGAAGCCTGATGTGGGGCTCGATCTCAGGACCCTGAGGTCATGACCAGAGGCGAAGGCAGACTCTTTTGACAAATGGAGCCACTCAGGCGGCCTTTCATAAATCATTTTAAATTGGGATTTTCTTTTGCAGACTCATTCTCCCTGATAATGTCTTCCCTTCTTATTTTTTCCTAATGTTCTTTCGTGCAATCCCACCTCTCCAAACAGTTGAGGGGTTATATAGTCAAATAGTTTTATTTTATTTCATTAATTCAATCTTTATTCTTATTGAAGTAATAGAATACGTAGTTTAAAGAATCATAATGACAAAACATCTTTCCCCTGGCACACCCCTCCCTGCCCTTGATCCCCCTTCCTCAGGGAAAACCAGTTTCAATTCCTGTCAATTCCTTAGCTGTTTTTTTTTTTTTCCAATAGTGTTTTTTTTTAATATCCCCCCTTTATTTTAGAGAGGGAGTGCGTGTGCTCACCCATGAGTGGGAGATGGGGCAGAGGGAGAGAGAGAGGAAGAATCCTCAAGCAGAGTTCCCCCTGAGCGTGGAACCTGATGCAGGGCTGGCACAGCCCAATCCCAGGACCTTGAGATCACGATCTGAGTTGAAACCAAGAGCTGGTCACCCAATCAACTGAGACATCCAGACATCCCCCCTTAGCTGTTTTTTTTTTTTTTTGGTGTTTATTTCCATATTTCTATGTTGATTTAAAAAAAGAAGACATCATTGATTTTTTTTTATTATAGAACATGGGGGATTAAATCTCTTTTCCCTACACACATAGACACACACATACATGCACACACACATGTACTTCTTGCCTTCTTCTATACAATATAGTTGTGACAGTCATTTCACAAATCTTTCATAAATCAGCAATGTGTTTTCTGTGTTAGGATTATGTTACTGCTGTGTCACAGAAAACACTGCAATTCTATTTTATTTCTCAGATAGTTTTTGTGTCCTCTGAAGATTTTAATTAATTTCCTTTTTTTCCCTTTACTTACCTGTGATAACCACAAGTTAATTCCCAAACTATCCCCCCGAGTTGTAAAACCTCACGATCATCAAACCCATGAGGCCTTCTCCAGTTCCCTTCTTCCCCTGGAATCTTCTCTCCTGGTGGTGCTCTCTACTCTTCTGTTCCAGTCTGGACAGGCTGCTCTTCACACTTGCCCCAGACCTCTCATCCTGGAGCTTCGCATCAGTGCCATTTGAGAAACTGCTTTCGCCCCTGTTCTGTGTCGGACTCCCTGTTTCCAGGATCCCATGTCTTCACCTTCATCTGTTAACTCAGCGGCTTCCTGAGATAGAGTACCTAGGAAGCAAGTGGATTTTTTTCAGGTTTTATCTGCAAATGTTGTTATCCACCCTGCCAGTACAATCCATTGAGATCAAGAAATTATTAGAATATTAAACATGTCATGGCAATTATTCATCCCAAGGTTTGACCAAATACGATACAGACTCAAAGGAACAGTGATGTCAACAAGTTGAGGTGTTGTCCCTCTCACATAAATGTTGGCCTCCATAATCCTGGGTTGATTGATGGCTCTAGAGTCATCAGGATCCCAAGTTCTTGCTATCTTGTTGCTCTTCATCCAGGCAGGTTCCACCTCATGACTCAGGATAAGAACTTCAGCGCCACACTCCGTATCCTCATTCAAACCAACAAGAATGAGGAAAGGGGGGACGCCTGGGTGGCTCAGTTGGTTAAGCAGCTGCCTTCGGCTCAGGTCATGATCCCAGCGTCCTGGGATCGAGTCCCACATCGGGCTCCTTGCTTGGCAGGGAGCCTGCTTCTCCCTCTGCCTGTGCCTGCCTCTCTGTCTGCCTGTGCTTGCTCTCTCTCTCTCTCCCTAACAAACAAACAAATAAATAAATAAAATCTTTAAAAAAAAAAAAAAAGAATGAGGAAAGGGGAGAAGGACATTTCCTAAAAGTTGTACATGCTACTTCCGCTTCCCTCTCCTATGAACTCCGTTGTACAAGTGCACTGACATTCTTTCCTTATTTTATTCTTGTTTTTAACCTTACTTTTTATGGTACCTCTCACAGATTTTATTGTACCCATATCTCTGCCTCACAACTATTATTAGTTTAAGCACATGGTGTGAAGTAAACAAGCATCTTAATTTTTATTACTTTTATGGCCTTAATTTGTGACCCAGATGTGGGGTCTTACCAAACCACCCTTCTGTTTTATAGATCATACCCAGTTTTTAGTACAGCGTCATCACATCCCCCAGAAGCAAACCTGCTCCACAAATCAGTGAGGATTTTTGAAGGTTTGCCTGTTGTGTTCCAGTGGAGCTTTGCCCATGTTGATGGCTTTTTAGCCTCCTTGGTGGGGGATGCCAGGCAATGGAAGGCAGGGAAATGCTGCTTGTTTCCCACCACGTGGAGGAAAGTGGTTTGCAGTGGGACAAATGATGACATGAAAAGAAGGGCAGAGAAAAAAAGAGTCTTGGCAGCATTCAGGTCCCTCTTTCCATTTGTTTCCAAGATCTAGGTGCATGTTTTCCCTTCCCATAGTTTGCTTGTTCAATGCAATCCATGGATCCTGTTAGAAAATAAATCCTCCCCTTTGCCCAAGCCAGTTTGATTCAGGTTTCTGTCACTTGAAAACACAATAATCTTAACCAGCTCATATTCAAAGTAGCTTCTTGTAATTGCAACAGAGCTTTCTCATTGGGCACACAGTTCAGGGGCGGGGTTAGGGAATGATGGTTAAAGGATACAAAGTTTCTTTTTGGAGGATGAAAGATGTTCCAGAATAGGGGGAGGGGGCGGTTGGTGGTTGCACAACTCTGTGACTACACCAAAAAAGCCACGGAATTGTATACTTTACATAGGGGAATTTTATGGTGTGTGAACTAAATCTCAATAAACCTGCTTTTAGAAACTAGCATAGATGCACCTGGGTGGCTCATTTGGTTGAGAATCTGACTCTTGGTTTCTTCTCAGGTCATGATCTCAGAGTCATGAAATCGAGTCCGACGCTGGGCTCCGTGCTCAGTGTGGCATCTGTTTCAGGTTCTTTCTACCCATCCCCTCCCCATCCCTCCCCACTCACACTCTCTTAAATAAATAAATAAAATCTTTAAAAAAAAAAAAAAACCTAGCATAAGTTGTAGAATATCAATCGCACATCTCAAAAATTAGCAAGGGATTCTCGTTATATCTACCTGGAGTCAATTTCTACTCAGAGTCCTGTAAGAGTGGTGATCAAGGTGATAACCATCATCCCCACAGGGGACAAGGCAGGTTGTGTTCTTGCAACAGCAGAGCAGGAAGTGCCTGTTCTCAGGGACCAACAGGAACAATTACTGTGGTGGGGGCCAAGAGGGCTCCTCAAAAGAGTGGAAAGGAAATCAGTCATGTTGGCCAAAGTAAAGAAGATCTGCTTGAGTGAGCACTTTCAATACAGTGAAAACAGAATTAGAGAGTCTCAAGAAATATTGAGTATGTATAATATAAGCATTAAGTTTCCTTTCATTTAGACTTGTATGCAAGAGCACAATTGTAGCACAGGTTACAAAAAAGACTTACTCAGAAAACAGGCCTGGGAATTCCAGAATCATTCAGGGTTTTCTTCAATTTGTACATTCTTCCTCATTCATTCTAACATTCCCTGGGAGCCCTCTGTGTGGAAGGGGCTGTCATGACCCATGAGTGCACAGAGGGCATCAAGACACCGTCTCAGCAAAGGAGGAGCTCATGGCCCAGTGGTGGAGCCGAAGAGCTCAGCCCAGCCTGGCCTATCCCAGCATGGAAAGTTCTGTGGTTCCTCACGGGGAGGGGTGGGGGTTGGGGGGGGCCTGGGGGGGTTGGGGGGGGGAAGCAGACCTGTGGGCCTTTGCCCTCAGAGTCATGGCTGTTGTAGTCTGTTTACACATAGAATAGTGTGGTGCTCATTTACATGCCTAAGCCTCCATTTTCCCACCTACAAAGAGAGGGTAATTATAGAACATAAAAAATGATGGCATCTTATGCACTAACGGATCTGACTTGAAAGAGATACGGATCAGAAGCATCATGCTTCAAGTTAGCTCCCTCAGAAGACTGTGAACGATATATAAATTTCTGGAAACAGTTACCTAAACACAAGAATTTCATTCGTGCTGTCAGATTTGGATATCATGTAGGTATCCAATAAGTATTTATTGGACATCTACTAGCCATGCTTCTCAAACTGGAATGTATAACAGCAGCAAGCACCAGAGTATCAGTGAATATGCAGACTCCGCCATTCAAGATTGCACATCTTCTCAGAACATTATGGTTACTCAGTGTAACCATTTCATTATGTTTTTATGTTAAAATAAATGCGGATATATTACACAGAAGGGTGCAAAAGGCATATGAAGTTTTAGGATCGAGCATTTAAGGTTCATAGTAGACTTTTTTGACATGTCTTCCAGAATTTGGCAGAAGGGAGAGGGGCTTTGTTGTCTGCCATTATTTGAACCCCAGTTGTGAAATAGGCATCTTAGAAGATGCAAAATAACATCCCTCCAAGAACCTGAGCTGAAACAAAATACTTGAACAAATGAATCAAATAGAACTCCATAGAAGTGTCTTTTGAGAAGGGTTAAGGGATCACTGCTGTGTCCATGAAATCATTTTCTATTGGATTCCTATATGACAGAACTCTGAAAGACAAATTCTGGTGTCCCACTAGAGAAACGTCAAGAAGAAAATGAAAGTCATCAGGTAGCTTATTGAGGAAGCAGACTGAAGTAGAGAAAACAAAGGGTCCTTCTTACATAGAACAAAAATCTCACATTACTAAGGTGATCAAGGCGAATGGGCTTGGAGGTATGGAGGGGAAGACCAAAGGGAGGGATTGGGAGAAGCCCATTCCAGACAATTGGGGTGACATCTAGAAAAGGGACAAAGTCAGAAAAGCAAAGTTGTATATGGAGTTCAGGGAGTGAACACTTGATCTAAAACAGAAGTTTCACCAAGCACGCCAGCACAGTCTACTGAAGAAAGCTTGAATCCAAAGACAAGAATGTGAAATGTACCTGCCCCTTAGTACATGCTCAGAGGAAGCTTCCTAACTTCTGAGAAAAGGATGGGGCAGATGTGATGATGTACTCCTCTGCTCCCTGGCAAGTTAAAAGGGTTCAGCACCAGAATCAGCTTGAAATGGTTCCAGCCAGCTTCCTTCTCCTCTTCTCTCATCTCATTAGCTATTCTCTCCCATTCTGACACACATACACATAACACATTTTGCAATCCTGCCCGCGCCATTAGCTTCATCACATGCAGTTAGGGACGGGAGTAGTCCTGTGTGATGGTTCAGGGACAGGTGATCACAGCTTGTACTGGTAGATGCAGGGGAAAGAGCTGGGCTTGTCCAGCTTGGCAAGATGGGAGCCATGCGGTTTTGTAATTTTTATATCTTCGTAGTAGCTAGACTGTCCGCTCACCCTGGGAAGGAACACTGTCTTGATGAACATAGTTCCCTGTGTCTTGGCACACTGTGTGGCAGTTCGAAGGAATGGATGAATAACACCATTCTTTCCCACCCTATACCTGAGCCAACTGAGAAATACAAAGGAAGCACGCAGATGGAGAACACAAACCTGGCAGCTTCGTTACTGGTAAAAGCTGAATGGGAGCATGCGGTTTAGAGATGCAGCAACTATGCATGTCCTAAAAACAACTCAAGAAGTAGGCAGACTCACCCACACAGCCACCAGCACCCTAGAAAACCACAGGTCTCAACCCATGGGGCAGATCATTTATTAGGTGCCCAATAGTAGAACAGAACCTCTGCTTTCTGCAGGTTGATTCCAGAGAGAAGGGCAGGAGGAAGGACCGAGCATTGCATGCTAGGAACTCCTTCCGAAATCAACAGCACCTTGGAGAGACTTGAACAAGGTCCCCTGCTGTTACCTATTAGGTGTCCTTAGGGGCCAAGAAGTCCCCTCCCCCCGGATATGTGGCATTCTGAATGACGTGTACACTGGATCGTCTATGTCGGGGAACTTACTAAGGCCAGCTTGAAATAAGAAGCCCATAGAACAGAGGTTCTCAGTTGTTCTAGCTGATCTTCTGTCTGGTGATGGAAGCTGCGGGTCCCCCTTCTCGTCCAGGGAAAAATCATCCCAACAGCCCCTCTTCGTATGATGTACATTGTCCAGGAGGCACTGGAGGAGGACAGAGGTTGCATCAGAAGGAATCCTGGCACTGTTCTTCCCAGAGATCTCTGGAGTGCAAAGCAAGTTGCTGGAGAGAGATGAAATGAGTTTGCACAATGAGCCCAGGGCCTTCTAGGAGAGAATAAACCAAGGATCCTACACTTTGAGGCTCAACACTTGCTTTCAGAAATCTAAAGATTTTGCAGACTGGCTGGCCATAGCGGAAATAGCATCAGTCTTTTCTAAGAGATAATAAAATTCATGAATGCCAGGCAGATTAAAGCAAAAAGGCTTTTATCTTTTATTTAAGTTATTTTTAAGACAATATTTTTCCCTAGAAGGTGACACATTTTTTAACAATTAAAAAAAAGCCTAATGACACAACAATGTTTGCCTAGTACTATATACATTTATACATACAATATTCATTGTACAATATTAAATCCTTGGCAATCACCATGGGACTGGGCTGTAAGTAAATTACATACTATAACAGAAGAATGTGAGATTCTAGGTCAATTAATAATATATAAGATCGTGACTAAAGCAAATGTCTAAACCATTTATTATAGTCAAAGTGTTTAAGCTTAGTAGCACACAAATAAGAAATAATCCCCCAAATTATAAACAATTACTACAAGTTCATTTGTTAGAAAAGGCTCTGATTTACTCTCTTCTTAGAAACAGCCCAGTGTGCATATATATGTTCATCAAGTTTACAGAGGTTTTGAGTCAAAAAGGATCATAAAAATCATCTAGTTATTTAGCTCTGCGAATACCCCAATACTCTCACTTTACAGATGAATAAAGTCACTACAGATGAACCAAGGTCAAGTTGTTTTCAGGGAACAGAGAACAGAACCAGACCAGTCTCTTGTTTTCTAGCTTATACCATAAAAAGTATATTTAAACATATTTCCTAATTCTGAATTTTCTCTATTTTAGATTGACTTTCTGTCCACCCAATCTAAATTAAAGCAGTTTTCTGCACAGGCAGGAACCACGGAACAGAACCAGTAAATAATACCAGGTTGTCCCAGGTTGTCCCAGAAACAGCAGCACTTCCTGGGAACAGAAGTAATTAAGGTAAGGTATGGAGAATTCCAGTGGACCTAATGCCCCCTCAAGGGGTCCCAGCAAGGTGCTCACATGGGCATACATTTACATACAATTTTCAAAAGTAAACTATTTTAACCACAATTGGTGCAGACAGCTGTCCCTTTCCACTCCAACTTCCTGTCTGTGGCATGTCCCACCTGCCAAGGGCATTAGAGCATCTGAACAAAGTTTTGGGATCCTGCTAAGGAGAAACTGAGTGGGAAATAGATCATGTTACATGCAACTTGGAAAGTGTTTTGGAAAGTTTCAGCAAAATGAGATATCATTGGACTTCTTATTTATTTATTAAAGAACTGAAAGAAAAACATTGTCTAGCATTATTGAAGTATAATTGACAAATGGAATTGTGTTCATAGCAGCAAAGGCCACAGTCGCCAAACTGGGAAGAACCAAGATGCCCTTCAACAGATGAATGGATAAAGAAGATGTGGTCCATATGCATTATGGAGTATTATGCCTCTGTCAGAAAGGATGAACACCCAACTTTTGTAGCAACATGGACGGGACTGGAGGAGATTCTGCTGAGTGAAATAAGTCAGAGAAAGTCAATTATCATATGGTTTCACTTATGTGTGGAGCATAAGGAATAACACAGAGGACATTGGGAGGAGGAAAGGAAAAATGAGTTGGGGGAAATTGGATGGGGAGACGAGCCATGAGAGACTGTGGACCCTGAGAAACAAACTGAGGGTTTTGGAAGGGAGAGGGGTGAGGGGCTGGGTGAGCCTGGTGGTGGGCATTAAGGAGGGCACGGACTGCATGGAGCACTGGGTGTGGTACATAAACAATCTTGGAACACTGAAAAAAAATAAAATATAATGAAAAAAAACAAATGAAATTGTATAAATTAAAGGTGCACAATGTGATGATATATGTACATGTGGTGAAATGGTGACTCCAAAAAATAAAGTTAATTAGCACACTCATCACCTCACAGTTATCCTTTTGAAAGAAAATTCAGATTAAAAGTTAGTAGAATATAAAACAAAGGGGGTTACTACGAAGAATGAAATCCATAGAAATTAGTCTGACATGGAGAAGCCGCTTGTGATACCAAAAATCTAGGATCATACCAAAAGCAGTAATTCATCAAGAGGAAGAGATACATTTCAGATAGAAGTAATAAATAGGTTTTTGGATTGGTTGACAATCCCGATAATGAAGAGGAGCAAAAATATATTTAATTTTAAAATATTTAAATTTCTTGCTCACTTGATGTGAAATAGTGCCATCTAAAGTGATAACGGAAATCACAGTATATTCCTACGAGGGGCTCCAAATGATTAATGATTAATTAAATCAGAGCCAAATGATTAATAAGTGTTGTCCCTTCAAACCGTACTCCAGATTAGACACTGTACTGTACAAAGAAGCTAGAAAATGTCCTGAAATCTTACCGCTGGTACAGGAACGCTAAACTTCCCCAGATTTGACCACAGACCTCAGTACGTACATGACATTGCAAGTGAATTGTGAGGCTGAGGAAAATTCTTCTCCACCATTAAGACTAAAAAACTCTGATGAGCCATGATCAAGGAAAAGCAGAATTATCTTTCTATTCTCACTGAGAAAGTATTACAAAATCATTTTTAACAATTTTATTTATTTGACAAAGAGAGGGAGAGAGAGTGCGCAAGCAAGGGGAAGAGCAGGTAAAAGGAGGAGGAGAAGCAGGCTCCTCACCGAGCAGGGAGCCCCATACGGGGCTCGATCCCAGGACCCTAGGATCATGACCTGAGTTGAAGGCAGACGCTTAACCTACTGAGCCACCCAGGCACCCCCAAAATCATGTTTCATGAAGTGACCACTAATGTTTGAAACGTTGGGGAAAAGAGTATTAGAGAGTGTTATTCAAATTGAATAAGCTGTCTACAGGTCTCATGAAACCAGAACCTGGCCCTGGATATAAATTAAAATGTGTTTTCTTAATAGGAGGACATGAGGGCCTCTTATCGCAACTTTGGGGCACGCTCAGAAGGCAACCGGTGCGGTCACGGTCACAGGACTGTAAGTCATCTGGTGATTGACCAGCAGGTGGCAGTGAGGGCGAACAATTCCAAATAGTCACCCCAGCTGCCCTTAGAAATCGCTGCGAGATAGAATGCTAGTTTTTGCATACTGCCGGGTACCAGATGTTTTTACTTTGGTGCTTTGGAGTGTTGTAGAGGAAGAATGTTTTAAGGAAGATATGAAGCATAAATATCGCTTTCCTAAACAGCAATATATTTAATAACATGAAGAATGCCCCATATTATACTTATTTCATTTTACTGTTATGAGTACCATGCTTTTTCTTCTCCTCGTTTTTCTTATACCCGCCCCGCCCTCCAGCCCCCTGATCTTGTCACCCTTCTGACCCCAACTGCTTCGTATGGACTGGAGGTTCCTTTTCTTTTCTTTTTTTTTCTTTTTAAAGATTTTATTTATTTATTTATTTATTTGACAAAGAGAGAGAGCACAAGCAGGCAGAGCAGTGGGCAGAGAGAGAGAGGAGGAAGCAGACTCCCCACTGAGCAGGGAGCCCCATGTGGGGCTCAATCCCAGGATCCCCAGATCAGGACCTGAGCCGAGGGCAGAGGCTTAAAACCGACTGAGCCACCCAGATGCCCTCAGACTGGAAGTTTGAAACCCTTCTGGTTCCCCAGCTCTCCTTGGCTCCCTTCTCTGACTTCCTTCTGTCCATCATACATCTCTCTTTGGACATGTCCACTGTGAAGGGCCCAAATGTTATCTTCTGCCCACCAGCTGCATTCTTTTTCTTATATCCCCTGTTTCAGCTCATGGCATCATCCTTTATCCAAGCTAGAAATCTCAGCCCCATCCTACATCCCTTCCTCTCCCTCAGATCCACCTGTCGAGGAGCACTGGTGACTCCTCCCCTCCCCACCCATTCCATCATGCATGTCCAGTCTCATCCAGCATGGACTCCGCCTCCACTGTCCCAGCTCCTGCTCTGGCCCCTATTCCTCCTCATCAGTCTTGGGCAAATGTGCTTCCTCACTTGCCTGGCAGTGGCAAGTGACCTTTTACCTTTATCTTCTTGGCCTCTGCCCTATCCCCACTCCCCACCGGCCACCCTGTCCCACCCGTCTCCCTGAACAAAGACTGCCAGCCGGCATCC
The DNA here is from genome assembly GCA_003697995.1 of Taxidea taxus jeffersonii. NCBI lineage: Eukaryota > Metazoa > Chordata > Mammalia > Carnivora > Mustelidae > Taxidea > Taxidea taxus. The sequence goes on from RCUC01120106.1 coordinate 26,840, forward strand.
CTCTCCTACTTGAAGATCTCTGATGGCTTTTCACTGAAGACTTAGGATGTCCGTTGGGGACTGCTGCTGTCTGGCCCCCCTCTGGCTCTAGCGGGTGCCTTCCAGGTGAGCTGAACGTGGGCACTCTAGTCACTCTAGTCACAGAGCTGGCAAAGAAGATAAGCCTACCGCACGGAAAAGCCTGGGGTCCATACCTAACTCCACCACCTCTAGTTATGTGACTTCTGTTATTTAATGTTATTTAATCTCCCGGTGACTCGGTTTCTTTATCTACGAAATGGCTGTAGCGATTTTCTAACGAGGATGCTTATTCACTGAACAAATACTTAGAGCGTATCTACTACGCGCCACGTGTAACGTTAAGAAGGCCAGAAACATTAGCTCCCTCCCTGGGTACCTACTTCCTCTTCACCTTTGTGAATGTGCTTTCTACGGGAGCGGGGCCACCCCGCCCTGTTCTTCAAGGCAGTTCAGTAGTTCTCTGTGGCACTGACGGAGTGCCGAGCCTTAGCAGGAGGGCTGGGGGCATCCCTGGGATGAGAGGTATACGGGGGATTTTGTTGGGTTTCTGCTGGCTTCTTCCTCTAGACCCGGAGCTCTTTTGAAAGTAGGAATGATGTCCTAAGTATCTGCATCTGTTGCATTTAAAAACCCATATAAATACATCCAAGAGGGAAAAATTACAGGGTTATCTACCGTTGTCAAGACTTCATGACCCTTAGCACGAGTCTCTGGGAATTAATTATAAATAGACTCGTGTTGAAGCATCCCCAACATTTTCAGATTGCCTTTCATGTTGTGCCCAATAACTTCCTGCCTCCCTACCATAAAACCTTATTAATCTGATGTGTTAAGCACTGATTGAATTGTTTGCATTTCCTAATATTTGTATTAGATAACAGTTATTGATTAGTTAGTTAGAAAACGGGCCACTGTTAATGTGTATTATTTTGAATAAATAGTTTTGAATTAATGATGTTTGGCTACACTTGTTTCTGCTAATATTAGACACATTTCTGTTACCTGGGTTTTTTCTTGTTGTTTCTGTCTGTCTCTCCTACTAGAAGGTAAATGTTCAAAAAGGAACGTTTGTCTATCTTGCTCACTGTTGTGTCCCCAGGGCTTAGTAATATTTGTGGACTAGATGATGAATAAGGAATGTATATGACATTGTGATTTTTAAGAGAATATGAATTATAAAATGCAAAATACATATACCAACATGTTTAAGAAATTAGTTGAATTTCTTAATTCGACTAATTTTTACAGATCTAATATTTGTAGATCTGTGGTCCAATATTTGTAGACCTCCACTTGTGTGACCCTCCAGCAGCCCAAGATCTCCTGTCTTAATGTCTATTTGAGTTGTCAACCCATATCCTACAGCCAAACCTTTTCCACACTCTTCTGGATCCAATCCCACCACCATTTATTTCCTCTTTGAGTATACTCTTGCTTCTTTCCTTATTTGAAAGTTTAGGTCGTCTGCTGTGATCTGTTCCACTTCCTCCTTTTCTACTTCAGAGTGAACTCAGTGTCGACTTTACTCATGGTTTCCTCTCCGTCTCCCGCTATCTCACCTCTGTACACTTCCCCGTTTCCCAGAATTCTCTTTCCAAGCCCACACGCTGGAACCCTATTCATTCTTCACTGCTTACTGCAGAAACCCATTTGCCCCATGAAGCCTTCTGGACCTCGCCAGCCAGAAGTAACCCATTCCCTCATCTGACTTTTCTCAGCGCTTTATCTAACATTGTTTTTAGGGTCTTCTGGCAATAATCAGACTGACTTTGTGCAAAGCATGGGAGGTGTTGGGAAGGTTACCAGAACATGGTTCTAGCCCTTGAGGAACCTACTGTCTAGGAGTGTAGCCCAATGAACAACTATGAAGCATTATCAGGAATGTTTTCGATCTTTTTGTAGAATATGAACTGATCTAGAGCAGGTCTTTGGTTTTCTCATCTTCATACCCCATGAAACATCTTATATGCTGTCATGCATTCAGTAGCTGCATGTTTCTAGGTTATTTAAGAAAATTCCGGCTTCCTGCCCAAAAAGCGGGTTACCTGCCCTTCTTACAACATTGTCCAGACTGGAGGTCCTCCACCATTACTCTCAGAATAAGGAGAGTTTTTCTATGACCGGTCAGCAGATACAGATGAGGAAGCTGTGTGCTTAAGAAAAGAGATGGTTCTTTTTGTTTTTTTAAATTAGCCTGGAAGGGGCACCTGGGTGGCTCAGTGGGTTAAGCCTCTGCCTTCAGCTCAGATCATGATCCCAGGGTCCTGGGATGGAGTCCCGAATGAGGCTCTCTGCTCAGCAGGGAGCCTGCTTCCTCCTCTCTCTCCGCCTGCCTCTCTGCCTATTTGTGATCTCATCTGTCAAATAAATAAATAAAAATCTTAAAAAAATTTTTTTTAAGTTAAAAAAAAATAAATTGGCCTGGAAGGAATGGGGACTTGAGCAGAAAAGGGGAAGGAGGTGAAGGATGTGATCATTAAGATAAGCTAAGAAGACCTGAAGAGCTGAGCAGACAGATAGTTATTTTCCATAAGAAAAAAGAGGGAGAGAGGTAAGGGGGTGGGGCAAGAGAGAAAGAGAGGAAGGGAAGGCAAGGCAAAGGAGAAGAACTTCTGGGAAGAATGCAGTGCTATACCAGTTATACCAGAAGCTAATTGGAAGAATTTTTTTCTTTTTTAAATAAGAAAGATGTGGGGATTTTTTAAAGTGCTTTCCTAATATATGCTTTAGCCTGAATGAACCTTGGAAGCATATTAAGTGAAAGAAGCCAGTCACAAAAGGCTACATATTATCGATTCTGTGTATACGAAATGTCTAGTTTAGGCAAATCCACAAAGATAGAAAGTAGCTTAGCAGTTAGAGGGAGGGGGAGAAAGTAGGGTAGGGGAAGCTAATGGGTATGGGATTTCTTTTTGGAGTGGTGGAAATGTTCTGGAAGGAGCATTATTGGTTGTATCATTTTGTGACTATAGCAGGAAAAAAAAAAAAACAGCAACGACCAAAAAAACCTCACTGAATTGTACATTTTAAGAGGATGGATTTTGGGGTGCCTGGGTGGCTCAGTGGGTTAAAGCCTATGCCCTTGGCTCAGGTCATGATCTCAGGGTTCTGGGATGGAGCCCTGCATCGGGCTCTCTGCTCAGCGGGGAGCCTGCTCCCCCCCCCACCTCTGTCTGCCTCTCTGCCTGCTTGTAATCTCTGCCTATCAAATAAATAAATAAAATCTTGAAAAAAAATACAAAAATTTGTATTGGTACAACTTCTTTTCTCACTTTTACACTCTAATCAGATAATGAAGAGCTCATTTATATTTATCTATATATTTTATTTTCAAGAGCCGACCAGCAGATAAGGTTAGCAAAAGGACTTCTATGAATAAGGAGGCTATTTCGACAATGTCCAAAATATTGGGTACACATCAAAAGTTTAACATTAGAAATGATTAAATTATTATATACCTCCCAAAGGAAAAAATATTTTCAAGGGGCTATAGAGCAATATGGCAAAATGCTCATGAAGTTATCGTAAATATCAAAGAAGGTACAGTGTACAACATATAATCCCAACTTCACCAAATACGTGCACGTGTAAGTAAAGACTAGAGGAAAATACTCAAAATGGTATCAGAAGTAGAATTACAAGCTTTGAAAACTTCTGAATAGAGCTTGCAGTTTTTTAATTTTTAATATGTGCTACTTCAAACAGAAAATACAAGCATATCCGAATAAATGTAAAAGATACAAAAGGGTAGTGTGTAGAATGGTCGAATCATCCTACTGGACATCTGAAATGAATATAACATTGTATGTTAATTAGATTTTATAAAAAAATTTTTGAAGATGCAAAAGGGTATATACAAGAAGGGTACATCTCTTTCCCTTGCCTGTCCTTCATTTCCCTGCCCCAGAGGACACCACAGTTATGTCTGGGCTTCTCTCGTGGGCTTGGAGAGAGAGCTGTTGTGTACACAGGCAAGCATGACGTCCAGCTGTAGCTGGGTTGGGACCGTCCCCTGGGTGAGCAGCTTCCCCTGGAGAAAAGAGACTAAGGACAATTCCTTCTAGCTACTTCCCCTCCCTCCAAATTCTCTCTAAAAGGATCATAACATTTGCTTCTCCACAGTAATAAGCCTAGCCTGATATTTTGGGATTCTTCTGGCCCCGCAAGTTCTCCCCATGCTGCTCCCTGATGTCTAAAATCCCTTTACCTGGAATAGAGCTTCTGGCATCCTTCCCATCTCTTACTATTCCATTCCTCCCTAGCACCGTGCCTGGCTACCACCAGCTATCTCCACCCATCAAAATAATACACAGCTTCAGGGCTCAGCTCAAAAGCTTTCTCATCCATGAAGCCATCCCATGTCCTTCTGAACCAGAAATGTCTCTTCCTCCTCTTCTTTCTCATGGCCTTTGGCCATCTGCAGGGTGTTAAAGTTTATCATAGTTACATTCAAGCTTGACTTCATTCCCTTACAGAATGGGAATATTCCTGACAAGCCAATTTGCCTGGTTGAGCCTCCCCGCTCCTCCACGATGTCTAGTCCAATCCCCAACATCCGTCATTTAATACTCTTTCTTGGACTCAACCTAACATGCAAACTGTCCCCTAGAGATACCCCTACATATTCTACAATATCTCGGGTTTAAAAATGCAAATTAGCCCTAGGACATATACTGGTTGAGTTGTCATTTGTCCAGAGATATCTGTATTAAAAGGTTTCCCAAAACTTTGTACCTGCTTGGCAAGCCACTCCATTGTGTTCCCTTGGCTTGCACTTTGGGGTCTGGCCAGAATGCTTCAAAGGACAAGGAAAAGAAACTTGGGGGAATTGAAAGATCCATAAATCTTACCTGTGCCAACAAGTTGCAACTAGCACTCCATGTAAAAGGTGCCAAAAGGGAGAGTCCCTTGTGAGTCAGCCTTGGTGCCCATGAAAACAAGGGAAAAACATTTCCAGATGCTTGGCCTTTGGGAAACAGCACCGTCATTCCCTCTTAATTTCTCATAGAGTTGGAAAGGCCATAAAGTGCTTTGCAAATTTATTGCTTGGGCTTTTGGCCATGTTAAACTTTGACCCTTTGTATTTTCCCTTCTCAGTTAAAAACTATAAAACTCAGGGACGCCTGGGTGGCTCAGTTGGTTAAGCAGCTGCCTTCGGCTCAGGTCATGATCCCAGCGTCCTGGGATCGAGTCCCACATGGGCTCCTTGCTCAGCGGGGAGCCTGCTTCTCCCTCTGCCTCTGCCTGCCACTCTGTCTGCATGTGCTCGCTCGCTCTCTCTCTCTCTCTAACAAATAAATAAATAAAATCTTAAAAAAAAAAAAACTATAAAACTCAGCTCTAATTAGGCCTTAAGAAAGTGGCATGACATTAATCCAGAACTTCCTAAATGTGCACCTGCCTCATAGTGGGAGAAGAAATCCAAAAATTCATAGGAAGAAAGAAAACCACCGTCGCTTCTGAAGGCGTTGAACATTTGAAGTCTGAATCTTTGAACCTCCAGGTGGGACACCACAGAGTTCCATTTCTCCTTACAATTCTGTTGCTTCAATTTCTAGTGCTACCTTCAATCCCAGTAGCTTCCCAGATCTGCTCGCTCCTCCTTTAAGAACCTAGTTGTCCATATCCAAGAAACATTTTCTTACCCCTTAGCACAGCTGAGACAGGATAGGATTTTCAAGAGGACTTTACAAAATGCCAGAGGGCAAACAAGGGAAGTTAAGTACAAAAAAACATAAGAAAGAGTCTAGCTCAGTGGTTCTCAAACAGGCTTCCCCAGGGGACACTTGGCAATGTCTGGAGACATTTTTGTGTTATCACAGCTGGGGAGATGCTTTTGATAACCGGTGAGTAGAGCATTCAATTTCTCCCTGCTTTCGGTACCTACGGTATGATATTGCTAACTCTCCCACAATGCCCACAATATCCCCCTACAACAAAGAATTATCCAGTCCCAAAAGCCAATAGTGATGAAATTGAGAATCCCTGGTCACAGGTTAAGAACCAAGAGAAAGAAGAGGTCCCAGCTCTTTGAGGGAGCCAGAGAATAGCTATCTAGGATGGCAGATAGAATCAGAGGGCTAGGACTCAGAGAGAACATAGCCACACAGAGGATCTCATGTAGACATCCTTCTCATAGTCTCTCCCTCATCATCTTGACATTTCAGTGGGCACGTCCGAGAGGAAGAAAGATCCCCATTCTGTTACTCCTCTATGCTTCTCCCACCCAATTCTGGGATCCAGGCTTCTTACCCCGTGGATGACACAATGAATTATTTTACATTTCAGGTATGACCTCACTCCTTAGTACGTGAGAGTGGCTTGACCCTTATGCCCAATAGCATAAACATACATTATGCAAAACAATTATCATTGCATTGACATAACACCAATGCTCCATGGACGGTCCTCAAGCAAATCATTCGGGCACAGGTGACATCCATTATCAACAGCTCTAGCTGCTGAGGAATGGTAGCCCAACTATTACCACAGGTTGAAAGTCATTCAACAAGTCTTGGTGCCCAGCCCTGTGCTAGGTGCCAGAAAAGCCCACTGAGCAAGATAGGTATGGATGATAAAAATGAATCAAGAAGTTGGTGATTCTCATTAACTGTGTACGAGGCACAGTGTTGTCTGCTTTATATACCTAATTTCAACTAATTATGACAATAATCCCATATGTTGGGTCTTTTAAAATTAAAAAAATAGGATCAGAGAGGTTGGATAACTTTCCTGATAGTCATGCTTTTTTTCAAGGCACAGAGGCAAGATTCAAACCCAAATCTGTGTGAGGCCATACCCTAAACTCATAATGCCCAGTGGGATGGGGATATCAAGAGGCATTTTTAGAGCACCAGACTCCTGTCTGGTGAGCACAAATGTTATGTCCCTTCCATGGCAACAACAGGAGGGGAGATGAGAGGGGGTGAGGGCTGCTGACTCATGCTTCTCCTTGCTCCTCTGGAACATACACTGGTTCATTTGCACTAAGCACCTATTTTCTGCCCCTGAGGTTATATCCAGAGGGAGTGATCAAGGCCTTCTCCCACCTGTACCTACATCTGCGGGCCTGCTACTAGTAAGAGCTAGAAGCTTCTGGAAGAGCCAGAAGATAAGAAATGAAAATGTCTCCAAGTGGTGACCAGGGTCAAGCAAGAGAAGGCACTAAAATATCAGACAGGAGGAGCAAAAGAAAGAATAGAGAAATAAAGCGCTAGGAAATAAATTTGTTAAATATAATCCAAAAGGGAGATGCAAAACTCCTTCTTCACAAATGTAATGGGAAGAGTCTGACATGATCATCTGTGACATGGAGCATGGAACCCTCAGGTCTGTACCCTATTTTAAATGCCAGTGCTGTGGCCAGGAATGGCTGGTCCAGAATAAGCTAGATGACACAAGAGGGTAAAATTGCTCCTGGTAATTGAGTAAATGCTTTTTCAACCCTAGAAAAGACTGGAATGGAATAGAGATGAAGAAGCAAAGCAAAGCCAGAGACAACAACCTTCTAGTCCCTTTGGGAATCAGTTTTGTAATCCCTGGGATCATCTGTAAGTGTTCCGGAAAGGGGTAGAAAATACAGCAGATGAGAAAATCCAACAGATTAGATTTGTGACTTCTGTGTGAAAGTTGTAATTTTAAATTGAAAAGCAAAAGGAATCTTGAAGAAATGTTTAGCCAGTTCTGAAATATTTAAGAGAACAAAAAGGTAACTACACTTACAAATTTATTGAATCTACAAGAGTTATCTAAGTGCTCAGAAAAGTTTTGTTTGCGAGGTCATAAATTTATCTTGTCAGACGTTTGAAAAGCACTTAAGAAAATTAAATATATTATACATATATATAGGCTTTGAAAAGTTTAAGGGAATTTAATTAAGTTTGTAAGCGAGACCAATGTTTGGGGGAAATTAATCTGTTCAAATTGATTTATTCTAATGTTACCTTGATCTTGTTTTATTAGGTTTATAAAGCCTAACAAGATTTCTAAATTTAACATAAAGGCTTAAAAAAAAGAAATTTTAATATTTATGACTTTAAAATAGTTGGAATTTTGAATACCCAAAAAAAAAAAAAAAGTAAAGAGTCCTCTCTAGACAAAAAGACCACTCCTTGAGCATTAAAAAAAAAAAAAAAAAAACAAGTCAGGTAACAAACAGATCGTGAAGAGAAGGAATGCTTCCCAAACTTTTTCAAGGACTCCAGAAGGACGGGTGGCAGTAGAAGAGACCACTTCTACTTCCACCATCTTTAGGGGTTTTTTTTAATCTAAGAAGTAGATTTTGCATCCCCTTCTGTCATATATTTTTTTCCATATGAACATTATTTCCCCCTAAAAACCCTCCCACAAAATTGACATTCCACTAAAAGGGCCCATGCTTATCCTGCAGGTTCATGTACTTTCTGGCATTCTTCTGTGTCCCTCTGGGGGACAAGCACCCTTGGTGGAGAAGTAGGAGCTTAGCCCATCCACCCAGCTCTGCTGGAGAACGTCCTTCACAAGGACACATAAACAGGTATTCTCTAGCCCCAGCAGCCCTGCCTCTACCACCATTCCAGGGTTTCTCTTGCAAGAGAAGTCTGTCCTTTTCAGATGACCTTGGTTCATAGATCTCTGCTGAGGACAAAAGGGGAGTTGATAATAAGCCAGCCATCTCGCATCTGCACCCCCAGCTACTATCTTCGAGTCCTTCAAATGACCTCGGGCTTCCCTGGCCTGCAGTGGAAACCACCTGTGTTGGTTATTAAGGCCTTGCTTCTCGGTTCCAACCCCACCTTTTCCTAAGCAGAGACTCGGTGGCTGGACTCGACAAACAAGATTTTTCTTTTGCCTGCTTGCTCCCCTATTAGGTTCTACCACCAGAGAGACCACAATGCTACTGGTGACCTTTCGCCCCAGCAACTGGAATGTTCCAGACTCCAGTTTTTTCCAACATGCCCAGAACCAGCCTCATTGTACCCCCTCAGTGGTGCCAGGATCACGGGGACAGAGCTTCTTTCTCGGTTATCTACATCCCAGTTCCAAGAGGCCCATTCTCTGAAGGTCTGGGTTCTGAACCTCCCAACTTCTTCCTTTTGTCCCAGCAGCCCTGGGGGGTGATGCTACTTCCGGGAGTGGTTGTCTGTTTGAGTCAGCGGGCCCCTTCTGCTCCGTCAACCCTCCCACATCTATCTCTATATTAAATTCTCTCTGTTGGAATAGCCAATGTGGCTTCTGTTTTCCTGGCTTAATCCCACCTGGTACATTAACTTCATTCCCTGTTGCCCAGACCTCCATTCAGAGGGCCTTGAACTACTAGCTGTGCAAGATGCGAGGAAGAGGAGTCCCAGGCTGGGGGCTCGTGGGACTCTATCGTCATCAGAGTCCCATAGACTGTTGGCACTTGGCAGGCAAGCCCCTGTGGGTAGCTTGGTGCTCCAGAATTTGCTTCAGTCTCAGGGGAAGTATTCTCTATATATCTTTGAGGAATGAAAAAAAATTTTTTTTCATTCAAAAAGCTATATATTCGATTTAGGAAAATCCCTTTGAAGAATCTTATAAGTCCTGAAGCTCATATTGTTATAGTGTTTCTGTGCTCGCTTCAGCAGCACATATACTAAAATTGTTATAGTGTTTCTTAGGTTTATACCCAACTTGGATTCCTCAAAAATCCCATGAGGGGGGTGCCTGGATGGGTCAGTTGGTTAGGCTTCTGCCTTTGGCTAAGGTTATGATTGCGGAGTCCTGGGATGGAGCCCCGCGTCAGGGTCCCCACTCCTCAGGGAGTCTGCTTTTTCCTCTGCCTTTGACCTCACTCATGTGTATGCTCTCTCTCTTTCTCTTTTTCTCCCTCTCAAATAATATATAAAATCTTAAAAAAAAAAAATCCCCTGAAGGAGGGAGAGTGAGCATATATCTTCTCCATTTTACCAGGAAGAACCTTAGGGGAGCTTCCCTTTCTTGCCATGCTCTCACCTAGCCCAACCAGGGGCAGAACCCTGTCTCTTTATCTCTTTTCTGTTCTGTCTCCAGGATGTGCTTAATGCCACAGCTTTGCTTTACTTTTCTATTACTGCACAACAAATACCATAAGCTCAGTAGCTTAAAACGACACCCACTTGTGAACTCATTGTTCTGTAGGTCACGTGCCCAGCAGGTCCTGGCTGGGTTCTCTGCTCTGGGCATCACGAGACTGTAATCAAGGTGTCAGGCAGCCTGACACAAGGGAAATTTGTTTCCAAGTTCATTCTTGTCATTGGTGGAAGTCAGGCCCTTGCCACTGTGGGACTGAGGTCCCTTTTTCACTGCTGTGAGCTGGGGGCCGCTCTCAGCTGCTGGAAGCCATCCCTGTTCTCTGCCACTCTTTCATCCTCAAGCAGCCCCACCCCTTCAATCTCTCTCCTGCTTCTAATCTCTGACTTCCTCTTCTGCTACCAGCCTGAGAAAACTCTCCACTTTTAAAGGGTTTGTGTCACTAGGTCTGCGCCGCCCCTCCCCCCCCAGATAATCAAGTGTGTGGTATGATCTAGTTTAATCCCGGGAGTAAAATCTACCTAATCTGTGATCCAGGGGTCCTGCAGGATGTGTGTACCAAGGACAGGACACCTTGGCAGCTTCTCAGAATTCTCCCATCATGGTGTTATCTGTGGACTCCTGCATCAGAATAACCCAAGATACTTATTAACAATTGAGATTCTCAGGTCACACCGAAGACGCCTGAACCAATCTCTGGGGGCACGGGGTCTAGGATGCTGCATTTTACTTCTCAGATGATTCTGATGCTCACTCAAATTTGAGAATCTAGGGGTGCCCACCCGGCTAAATTGGAGGAGCATACAACTCTTGATCTCAGGGTTGTAAATTTGAGCCCCATGTTGCGTATAGAGATTACTTAAAAATAAAATCTTTAAAAAATTTTTGAGAATCTAAAATCTGAGTTTAACATTTCATCATCTTGGGATTAAATACAGTATGTTAGCCACTTTGATGGAAGTAAGGGTGAGGTAGACTCTGATGGATGCTGTGATGTACCACCCATATGCTTGAGTTATGATCTAGGCACTCACTTCCCAGACACTGAGAGTGCCGGGCCCAGACAACCCCCAGCTGAGTCCCTCTCCAGGAATTGCCCTCCTGTGAAGGGAGCAGTGATGCTCAAGATCATGTCCTCCCTCCAGCAGCAGCCCCCTTCCAGTGATGAGTCCACCAGGGAAAGAAAGACCTACCTCTTCCTTGCTTCAACTGGGGACATATCCCAAGAGCCATCGCAGCTTTGGGTCTCCCTCTGCGTGTGTCTGAGGCCATTATTGTAAGTGTGGATCCACGTCTCTGTCGGCCCCACCCTGTGCTTCTCACGTTTTCAATGGCTTTCGAGAGCGTTCCTCAAACGCTTCACATTAGATCCCAAATCTGCCAATTTCTCTCCATCTCCACTGCCATCGCTCTCATTCAAGCCACCGCCTCTCTGTCTTGGTCATCTCTGTCTGCTGTCTTGGCCACTACCCTTCCCTCCTCCCTTCCCCGTCACATTCCAACCTCCACACAGCAACCCCAGACAATTACAACAGCCCTTGTTACTTTGTCTGCTCACGGTCTAATTCCTCCATTGCAATGCAAGCTGGAGGAGGGCAGGGACGTTTTTGTGGTTGAACTTTTTCACACTGTATCCCTGGCATAGAGTAAATGTCAATGAAATCTTGTTGAGTCAATTAACAGATTAAGGCACCAACCTCCCACCGATAACCAGAAGACACCATAAGATACTCAAGTGCAACAAATTAAGATTAGAAAACACCCTTTGTACTTTCTTCCCCGGAATTAATGATATGAAGTCCACAAAGTTGTTTTCATACCGGGATTGTCTTCTGGAAACTTCCCTTAAATATCTAGGATTTGGGGTTACCCTTGGAAAATGTCTGAGAAAGGAAGGCCCTTGGGCTTCTAAGTCACATTGGATTCTAGTATCCGATTGTCATATCTTTTCTTTTTTATAATAGTTAAATTCCAGCAAAATATGTTATAATAGTCACATCTGAAAAGGAAATCTTATTCTCTCAATGACTACCAAAACTAGTGGTATTTCTTGGGTGGGATGGGAAAAATCATTCATGGATAGATCCAATAGAAGACTCTTCAGGAAGATATGTGAGCCTCCTCTTGCAAATTCTAGAAATTTTAACCTAGCTACAGTGGGTTTATTTAAAATGGACTATCACTAGGTTATGCCTGGGTGACTTGGTCAGTTAAGCTTCAGACTCTTGATCTGGTCTTGATCTCAGGGTGGTGGGTTTGGGCCCCATGTTGGGTTCCACACTGGGCAGGGAGCCTACTAAACAAAGAAACAAACAAACAAATAAAATGGAGCATATCTGTATAATGTAACTTGCCAAGTGAACTTGAGAAATGAAAAACACTTAACTCATTTTTACTGATAACTTCCTTTTTAGAAACATTCTAATCTTAACTACTGTGATTAGTCAGGAATGGGGCACCCAGTCACTGAAACTGTCATCCCTGAATCAGGATTTAGGAAAGGACAGCTTTGTGATACAAGTGCAATTTTGGAATGACTATTATTAAGGGGAAAAAAAATGTTCTCTGGGTAGTCAGAATGATTCAGACTCCAAATGTACCACATGATTTATAACAGTAATTTGCCTGCCTTGGCTTCCTCAAGAGGACAAAAATCCATGAGAATAAATAAATTTTAAAAATATATATATGTATACATATTGGGGAGGGTATGTGCTATGGTGAGTGCTGTGAAGTGTATAAACCTGGCGATTCACAGACTTGTACCCCTGGGGCTAATAATACATTATATGTTTATAAAAATTAAAAAATATATATGTATACATACATATATTTTTCTGTGTAATATATATGTTATATATATGGCAATTATATATAGTATATAATATATATTATAATATATATATAGTATTATACATAATATGTAAAAGCTAAAGTCAAAAAGTGCATGATATCACCATCAATTTAAAAGCCGAGAAATAAAAGCAAAACTTTGAGAACAAGAAAAGAACAACAACTCCATCCATTGACCACGGCAATCTTGTGAGACACATAGAGAATGAAATCCTAGTCTATGTTTTGGAGCCATCCATGGCGCACAGAGCATCTTCATCAGGTACTATGGCAAGTTACAAGGTAATAAATAATAGAACCACACATCCTGGTGTCCCATGGACCTAGTTATGCCTGCCTAGGTGTCAACATCAGACAAAAATCCATTGAAACTGGTTATACCCAATACCCATGGAAGAAATTGGAAACATTGCCAGAGAATTGGCTCTAAAAATGGACTTTAACACCAAGCAGTCCTACTGCCCATATTCCCATACTTTCAAAGAACAAGTCATTCACGTGCAATGTAAGCTGCTCCAACATATAAAATAGAACTACCTAATGTATTCTAGAAAATAACTGGTAGCAAACACTGACATGACTAGCCTCCAAAATGAGAAGTAGGAACACAGCATTTCTTCTGGAGAGCCTTTTGGTTTTTATTAGCCAAATGAAGTATGTGTGTGCCTTCTGACTTAGACGTTAACTGCTGAGCATATATCCTGGGGACATTCCCACCCAGGTCCATGGAAAGACATGGCGGGTCCCTGTGACATGGTGGTGGAGGGATCTGGAAACTTGGGCATGCATCGCTAGGAGGATGAATGGTAAAACGTGTAAGCCTAGCACAGATTATTTTGCAGCAAGGAGAAGCAATGAGTTGGACATAATTATAGCAGCATGGATTGATTTTTTTAAAGATTTTATTTATTTATTTATTTGAGAGAGAAAGAGAGCATCGGTGGTGGGGGAGGGTCAGAGGGAGAAGCAGACTCCCTACCAAGCAGGGAGCCCGATGTGGGACTCAGTCCCAGGACTCCAGGATCATGACCTAAGCCAAAGGCAGTTGCTTAACCAACTGAGCCACCCAGGTTCCCAGCATAGATTGATCTTAAAACCATGGTGCTTAGTGAAAAATTCCAGAAACAGAATAATACAACACCACTTCAATGAAAAATATATTACGCAAAGCAATAATGCACATCTTTCAAAAACACAAAATAGAAATAAATATACACATTAAAAGGGTTGCTTGCTGGGGACAATAGGACAGAGACATTTGATAAAGGGCGTGCATAGACGCAGGACTACATTCTGACTCCCACAGGCCCTGGGCCCTTCTGCATTTGTCTGCCAAAAAAAAAAAAAACCCACCCAAAAAACTAAAAATCGTATTTTTAATAATAAGCCCTAAAGCAGCATGCTTACTATGCCTGATGATAAACTGGGTCTAGATAAATGAATGTATGAATGAGAGAGGGTCTTTGCAGGACCCCGGAATAATTATGTATTATAAAATGAGGAGTAGGCTTCCTTCTGTCCTCTGCCCCTGTGGTCCAAAAGCCCTTCCCTAGTGTCAGGGCAGATACTGGAATTAGAGTCCTGCCACACCATCCTAAGACTGCCCTGTAGAGTCCTAAAACTCAGGGGGCCTGCGGAGAAAATTCTGTATCAAACTCACCACAGAGTCTTAAAAAAAAAAAAATTTTAGAATTAAATAACTGTGACTAGATGGGATTACCGCAGGGGACACACTCTAAACCTTGAACTTCTGATTATAAAGTCTAAGGTTCAGTGGTACTTTCCCTGGATTAATGAGTGAACAATCTGTTACAAGTCATCGGAGGGGAGACTGGAGGGAAAGGTATCAGTAAAATCTACCTTACCTTCAAAGGCTAAGGAGTAGTAATGAGTGGAAATGCACCAAACCTAATAGTATTGCTACACATTTGCCTAAATGGAGGAAGAGGGGGAAGTGGGGGAGGTCCAAGCTAAATTAAGTAAGTAAGTAATTAATTAAAATAAACTTCCAAAGAAGTAGGTCCTTAGGTGAGAACCTGATGCTCTGGGATATTACTGAGGAAGAAGGGGGGG
>RCUC01120108.1:0-15939 GCA_003697995.1 Taxidea taxus jeffersonii
GTCTCTGACCCCCGCCCTCTCCCCTGCCGACTCTGACCCCCCCACTCTCTCCCCTGCTGTCTCTTCACAGGCCCGCCTGTGGCTTGGGAGGGAGCCTTCTGTGCCACCGGGTCCTGTGCCCCGACAGCATGGGCTCCAGCGGGTTTCAGGGAGCCCAGGTGCTTTGGACAAAGTACCTTCCACTCCTGCCGCAAACCTACCCCAATCTCACTTTCTAGACTGCAGCTGGGATGCTGAAAGCAGACCCCGCGTGCCCCAGAATGGTATCTCTGCTCTCCCCAGACATCCTGGGCGTCTTGGTTTGATCCTTACATGGATGTTGTGAAAATTGTTTCAACAAACGTCAACCTGCCGACCTCCCCCCCCCGCCACTGACTGTAGGAAATGCTGCCACTATCGATGAAACCAACCGAAAGGACATCGACAGCAACCTCACCACGGAACGAGGAATAGCAGGGCTCCCCAGCTACCTTTCTTCTGCTGAGAAGGAAGAATGACTTCACTTCCACTTCTTCCCTTGAATTCTGTTTGTCTTGTCGGGGAAGGGGGATGCACTTGCCCTCCTCAGACAGGAGCTGTGGGACCTGCGCTGGGGGTCGGGGTGGGGACGCGGCCAGGCATGGGAGGCGAGCACGGCAGAGTGTGAGTGCTGGGCGGACCCTGCTGCTGACGGGACTGTCCCTTCATGTCCCCACCTGCACAGTGAACCTCCTGAGATCCTTGTCGGGGATCCACTGAGATGATCCTTGGAGACCCATGAGGACCATGCCCGCCGCTCAGTAAGTCTCAGCGGTTGTCATTAGAACCAGGAGAGCACCCCAAACGTATGCTTCTGTGAGCTTCTGTTCTGGCACATTCATGCCTCAGGATTTTGCCAAAGTCAAACCAATTTCGTTTTAGAAATTTAAGAAAAAGGCAGTGCTCACTACTGAGACCTTCCTCGACCTGTGCCAGCTTGCGGTATATGTTTACAGCTGATGCGACGGTTGGAAATACGAGGCTTTAGAGAATCGGGTGCCTTCAGAGTGGAGTCATGGGATGGTCTTTATTTGTCGGCAGCTGGTTAAATTCTGAGCTGAGTTATCCTGGGATGGCTTTTAAGTGGCCTGTCTGAAATGCATTTCGGACTCAAGCCCAGTTCCTACAGGACAGGTGTCCACCCGGGAATGTTGGCACTGGTCTTGGAAACTTCGGTGGGGAGACTGGGGCTCAGATCAGTCAGCCCCCGGGCCCTGAAGACATCCCAGCCCCAGAAGGGCCACTGGCCATGGTCTCAGGCACAAAAGCGAGAGAACCAACTATGAGTTGTGAAGCCGATCAAACAGACACTGATGGTTCTAAAGTGTTTCCGTCTCCACTGTGTCATAAAAGTAAATGCGTTAGCAGGGCCGGGGGATAGTCGGTTTTTGCTTTCAGGAGAAACTATGACCCTGAATTAGGTGCTGCGGGGGCGTACTGAATCCATCTGAACAAGCCTCTTGAATCACGGTTCCTGCTGTGACAGGGTGGTGACGTCCAAGCCTCCCAGAGTCCCCCGCCCAGGCCAGCCAGTGCCCCGTGTTTTCCCTATGCCTGTCCTGACCTCTTATGTGCCCCCACCTGCTTTATGTCTGCAAGTGAGGTTCCGTATTTTCCCCACGGCGTAAATACACTCAACTTGTCTTTTCCAAGGTGACTGATGGTAGAGGGTAGCTGGGCTTGGAGGAAATGGTTACCGAACTTATCTGGGGGGAAATGCATCTTGTCTCTTTGCTATGAGATGGAACGGCCTTGTTTCCTGAAGTGATCCTCATTATCATTCCTTGCCTTTTTTTAAAACGAGAGATTCCCTGACAGGAATGAGAAATTTTCGGGCCACGTCTTCCTTTTCCTTACCTCTGTCTGGCGTTGATTCGGACTCACACGGATTTCAGATAAAGTAAGTTTGCGTGGAGGACTGACGAGCTCCGGAGTTTAGTGAGTGAAGGCCTCACGGAGACTCAGCTTTGGGACACAGTGAATGAAGGACCTCAACAGAGGCTTCAGCGTCCCCAACGGATAATTGACCGCGATGAACGTGGCTTTGCCCCTGCTCCCCTCACCCCTGCGTCTCCTTCCATCCCAGCGTCTTGGCCCAGGCCCCGTGGAGGGGGCCTTGGGAACACGTCCTCTTGCGCTTCCCCTTCGGGGTGGTGGCGGTCACCGGCATTGATGCTGGGTTTGTGCACGGCCGGGAGTGGGGGCCCGATAATTGTGGAGCTCCTCAGGCACTTTTGTCTCCCAGATACGGGACCGTGGCAGCTGAAACACCTTATGAAAATAGCATTAAAATGTGTAATGTACCATAAATAAGCAGAAAGACCCAGCCAGGAAGCTGTGCTAATCACTGCTTTGATGTAGTATGAATTACTGTATTTTTAAGGGCCTCGTGTTTCTGACTGCGTGTTTTGACTCTGCTGCCACTGTTTCATGAAGGCTTGGACCCGTTCTCCACCTCCTCTCCCCTCCGTGGTGACAGCTGTCGTCCCTTGACTCACAGGAAAACGATTTCTCCACCCTTCCCCTCCCTCCCAGCTCTTTCCTGGCAGGACTCCCTGCAAACCTGCCCCTCTCCTCCCCTTCCCGGGGGTGGCAGAGGGCAAGGACGGCCGCCTGGCGCCCGTCCAGGCCCTCCCAGGGCTCCTGTGTCATCGGCCAGCCAGCCCCAGCCCTGGGCAGCAACATCCTATTTTTGGTCTCGGGTAACCTGGCGCTCTCCGACTTCCTTGGCTGTGTCTGGAAACAGGGTTTCGGTGTGACGGAGTAACCCCCTCGCTGAGGGGGCTTGTAGGAGGGAGGCAGCCTGGGCTCTGGGGTGCAGTCAGGGCATACTCCTGTTTGCCGGGCACACTGGCAGCCCGCTTCAAAAAGGGGCCAGATCCCGAGTTGCTACCAAGGAGTCCACTAGTCCTTAGGCTTGGTAAGGGCTCACTGCCCTCCTTGATGTTGGGATCGTACGGGGGGCGCAGGGCACAGATAAGCACCGGAGGCTGTCCCTGCTTTGTAAGCACCCAGTGGCCCCTTTCCGACAGGACCTCTGGCAGCTCCCCGCCCCCCAGCACCCGCACGGCCCGTCCTGTGCATGACCCGTGGGGATCTGGGTACGGTCCTTGCTCGCGCCCGGCTCCGACAGCGCCCTCTTGTGGCCCGAGGGGCTGTGGACACACTTTCTTTTTGTTTTCTCTCTCTCTCTCTCTTTTGTTTAAGATTTTACTTATTTGAAAGAGAGAGAGAACACAAGCACGGGGAGCAGCAGGCAGAGGGAGATGTAAAAGCAGACTCCCCGCTGAGTGGGGAACCCGGCGCGGGACTCGATCCCAGGACCCTGAGATCATGACCTGAGTTGAAGGCAGACCCTTAACAGACTGAGCCACCCAGGTGTCCCTCCCTCTTTCTTTTTTTTAAGAACAACATCATTAAGCATTTTCTCAATTTTTGTGTGCTCCTCTAATCCTCGGAGTGTAAAGAATTCACCGTTTTTTGAAGATGAGTAGGGAGAGGTTCACCATCATCCTCGCGGGTTAAAGCCGTGGTCAGGCTCTGCTCATCCCCTCAAACCTGGACACTGAACACATTGCCACAAAGGTCTCCTTGCCTTCAGGATTCCAACCCCTCATCCTTATTTATAGATGTGTCTCAAAGTTAAACTATATTTCTTAAAACTGTTTTTTCCTCCCTACTTTGTTCAGAGAGTGTTAAGAGCTGCCGTCTCGATAGAGTCCAAAGGCTGAGCCCTTCACAAACCACCACATCTGGCCCACGTGTGGGGACATCTGTTTCCACTTTGCTAATCTGTTTGGTGCAAGGGCCCGGCCTGTAGGGACTGACCAGCAAGCGGGCACCCTCCTGCCTCCCCATGCTGGCTTTTCTGGGGCACCAGGCTCTGATGCAGGTCTACGCCCCCTCCTGGCCCACCAGGATCCCCATCTTCCCCCACTGTTTGCCTTCACTTGCTGTGGACACTTGCTCCTCTAAGTCCCTTGGTGCTCCCCATTCCTGCTGTCGTGGATCTTGTATCTTCTTGTAAACAACTCTGAACTTCCTCCCCAAGGAGGTCATCTCTGTAGGTCAGGGCCACGTTTTTGCCTTTCCCGCCTTTTTTCCTCCTTGGTTGACAGGGACATCAACAGCAGCATCCTAGCCAACAACGGTGGATTGTTTACCAATCTCGTCTTGTGCCTCAGTTTGCCTAATCCTCACTCTGACCTCACAGAGTCTGTGTTCAATTTCTCTTACTCTGCCCTACAGCTGCAGGACATCTAGAGAGTCTGACCTTAGTTCCAGTTCTGCGTGAAAAGGGTGAAGTGGGGGCTATGACCCTGGTCACAGTTTACATTGTCACACTTACTCAGCTCCAGAGTCTTCAAAGAGGAGATCCTGCCACGTAAGTTCATTCTGGATGGTCATCTGAACACCCGTGATGACAAAAGGTTGCTTAAACTCTGTTTTCAAACATGAGTATAGTGAAATGTTTGGGAAAGCAACATTTATTTTATTTTATTCTTTAAGATTTTATTTATTCCAGAGAGAGAGAGCAAACGAGGGAAGAAAAAGAGTAGAGAATCTCAAGCAGACTCCATGCTGAGCACTGAGCCCAACACGGGGCTCCATCGCATGACCCTGAGACCATGACCTGATCCAAAACCAAGAGTCAGACACCACCTGAATTCATTTTAAAATATTGCATATTATTGAACGTTGGAGAAGATATATAACAAGTGCAAATTAAGATCTCTCTGTCTCTGATATCCTCTTTTGGTAGATAAAGTATTACAATGTACTAGTTGGGACGCTGCGGCCTCCATGTAACAGAGAACCAACCAAACTGGGTTAAACAGGAAATCATCTGGTCACCCCCACTTGGAGGGCTTGGACAGATCCTTACTCTGCCAATGGCTTTGGCTCCAATAGCAAACACTGTGGCGTCTGCCTTCTTCCAAAAATGGTTTTATCCTCAAGCTGGTGACTTTCTCTTGAGCTAAGATTTGATAGTTCAGAGACCCACTTGGGGCAAACAATGTTTAGAGGAGGAGGACAGAGTTGCTTAGAGGGGCTTTTCTGGAAAAGCTGGAAAGAACTCTCTCCTGATTCCCCACTTAGGCTTGCTTTTGTCCCAGCATTTCATGTTACGAATCCCACAGTGACTGGCCTCATCCTAAGTCTGGCCCTCCTCTGCAGCAGGGCTGAACTCAGCGCCGGGGGGAGCATGCCTGGCAGCAGGAAAGATCCCTGAAGACCACTGGCATTCCACAAGGAAGCGGGAGGAGAAGATGCCATCCCCGGTGGGAATGCTGGCATGCACGTGGTAGACTTTTTGTTTTGGTTCTTCACTTGTGGGGATGAATTTATACTGGGATGACGTGTGCACATTTTATTAATCAGTATGTCACATCAGCGGGGTGACCGGCGTGGGGGAAGCGAGTCTGAAGCCATGGCAGAAAGCCCGGCTTACATCACCCGCCCTCTGTATTTTTCGGACTCCCGGCTGTATTTTTAGTGTTCTGCCTTCGTCATTAATTCACCATGTGCTTACCGAGCACTCAGCCTGCATCTGGCCCCGCTCCAGGGGCTGGAGACACAGTGGTGAGCCAGGCTGTGGAGGTTCCTGCTCTCCCGGAGCTCATGTCTTAGAGAGGGGAAAGGTCAGTAAACAGATTAACAAAAGGGATGGCTCTGATTAATGGGAAGTGCCATGTGGAAAACCAAATGGAATGTTGTAAAATGGAAGAACCAAGGGGAAAGGGAGAACTGGCTGCATCACTTGCAGGACGTGGTATAAAATTTTTTTAAGAAAATATGTAGGGGCCTTGTTCAAAAAGTGTGAAAAAATTTCAAGACAGTTACCACAGGCATTAAACCACACACAGAGCCCTTCTATGCATGATGCCCAAGCATCTGCACAGGTCCGCTGCCCGTGATGCTGGCCCTGTACAGGGGACAGCTTTGGTTACAGTGGTCAGTGAAGGCTCCTCTGAGGAGAGACATTTGGACTGCATTCCAAGGAGATCTGACTTGTATAGCAACGACTCTGATGGGATAAGCATTCCGGCTTGTCTCAGATACAGCGGGCAGGGACAGCCTGGGAAAGTGACAGGAAACGAGGTCAAGGGGCAGAAGCGTGATATGGCTGCATCAGGTGGCATGGACAACCCTCAGAGGGTTGTGGCTGAAACCGGCACAGCTTTGATTCTCTGCCAGCGGAAGGTTTTGAGAAGAGGCGTGTCGTGATTGGGTTTGTACTCTGAGAAGTTCACTCTGGCTTCCAGGTCAGAAGTGGAGAGATCAGTTAAGAGATTATTCCAGTTGCCCAGGTCAAAAACGACCTAGACTAATGTGAGCATGACCGAAAATTGTCGTGTAGATGGCCAAATAAACGTTTATGTCCATGGGATCACGTGTGTTCTATTTATTCAAACATAGACAGTACCCATTCGATGTGCGCCGTCAACATACTTGCACTAGGCCTTACAGGAAGGTTGTGTAACTGCAGGTCTGGGGAATACAATGTAACAGAACTAGGTTTACTATTTATTAATATTTCTACATTACAAGGACTCAACTGTCTTCCCCAGTCTGATGCTAGTGGGCTTTAGGGCAACTTCAACTACCGGCCGGCCGGACCTTAGGTGCTCTGATCCGGCTCCATCCCACGTGTTCCTGACTACTCATCGTCTTCTGGGAGGCTCTTTGCTGGTTCTTCTCCCCAGGAAGACCTCTCAGGACCTTCCCCACCTCCATTCCTGAGGCCGGCCCTGTAGTCACAGCTACTGCTGTGTTCTCTAAGGCCACAGTGGGGATTCCAGGACACCGAGGACTGGGTGTGTGGGTGTCTGCAGGGGCTGCTCGTCCCCAGGGCCCTCCACACGCTTTGCTGGACAAAAGGAGCAAATCGCAGGAAGTAGCAGGGGTGTGTGTGTTCTGACCCCTGGTCCCAGGTTCCCATCTGGCCTCTGCAGCTTCCTGGTGTCTGACTGCGATTTCTCTCAGCCTCAGGTCCTCTGTATGTAATGGGGGACGGTGCTTCCTAGGTGACATTAGTTTGCCAGGGCTGCTATAACAACGTACCCCAGCCTGCGGACCTGAACAGGGGTCTTCACTTCCCATGGCTCCGGAGGCTTAAAGTGTGGGATCCAGATGTGGGCATGGCTGGTTTCCTTAGAGGCCTCTCTCTCCGAGGTGTCGTCTCCCTGTGCTTGTCTGTGTCCTGATTGCCTCTTCTTACGAGGACACCAGTCGGATTGGATTAGGACCCTCCCCCAGCATCTCATTTAACTGCAATCCCTTCTTTAAAGCCCCTGCCTTCCCTGGTGCCGAGGCCTTCTGCATGGAGCTGAGGGGCCACTGTTAGGCTCATAGCACCCCTCACAGAGTTACTGCCCACGTGATCGTGGCTGCTCGTGCCAGGCTCTCTCACCCTCTCTGTGCAAGGCAGTGAACTTAAAAAGCCAAGACCGAAGTTTCTCCCTGACTTTCCAGCTATGTGTCAGGAATAACGAAGAATAACGCCAAGGGGTCTGCACCTGCTCCTGCTGAAATGTGGTCCATGGGACCCGGGTAACACCCCACTGTCTAAACCACTGTTTCCCATAGCCCTTGATCCCATGCCCACTTTGTGTGGTTAAACAGTTCATGTGGATATATCTTGCCCCCTCAAATGATGCTTTCTTGCTCGCAGGGGACACATCTTTTCCTGATGTGGATCTCTCTGGCTGGTCTTGTTTTGAGGACACTGTTCCTGGTTACCTGTTGATGAGACAGGACGAAATTCCCCACCGAGCCCTCATGATGTCTCTGCACCAGGGCATGTGGAAGGGGAGTGACTGGGGAGAGTGCAAACACCAGATTCCCTTAGCCCTGTCCCCCTCAGAAGCCACAGACGAGCACCTGCGCTTCTGGAACCAGACGGAGCTGAATCACTCAAACCCTGTCTGCCCAGAAGAGCCATGGCTCTGCCCAGTGACCCCACTTCTCCGAAGCTCCATGTTCTCCTCCTTGAACCTGAAATCCCCTATCTCTTCTGCAGCGTTTGTTGGTTGTTTTGGACACTGTTACACAGGTTACCTGTAGCAACAAATGGCAGTTGGGGGAGCAGGCAATGACTGGGAGCGTTTCCCCCGCAACCTTTCCCACCCACATTAGGGGCCTCTCATGAGCCTCCACTTCATGGCCTGATTCTGTGTTTGGCGTCCGTCACCACTTAATACATTTATGTGCATTAAACACATCATGTTATTCGTGTCCACTATTATTCCATCTTTAGGTTTGAATTTAGCCTCTATAAAGAGAATTTGAAGTACGCGGCCTTTCTTAAAAATGAAAAGATTCTTTAGGCATCGAAGGCTACTGAGCCCCATGCATCAGGCAATGGAAAATCCCAGACAAAGACAAAACAAGCCACGGCTTCATGGAGCTTAGACTAGGGGGAGAGGCAGTCAACAAGCAGAAAACCAAATGGTGTGCAGTGCTGGGCAGCGGACTGAGGTGGTGGGATGGGGAGGGGCCAGGTCCCTGGGGGCCTCCCCAAGGTGACCCCTGGCAGAGACAGGAGGCAGTGGACGGAGGGGGCTTCCTAGATATTTCAGGGCCGAGCTCCCAGCAGCCAGAACAGGAGCCAGGAGGCCAGAGGTGGGCACAAGCACGTGCCAGAGACCACTGTGCCTGCACATGCCTCAGACATGCCAGAGACCACTGTGGCTGCAGCTCAGGAGAGGGCCATGGAGGTGCACTGTGGGGGGGGGGGGCACACCCCGGAGAGCTCTGGCCGCAGAAAGAACTGGAAGGACCAGAGCCTGCAGTGACCCACTGGGTTCTCCCTGGAACAACAGGCTGCAGGAGGCAGGTGGGGGAGGAGAGGGCTCAGAGAGAGGCTGGGAAGTGTTCCCTGCTCGGAGGGAGGCAGAGGGAGGGAGGAAGGAGATCTCTCATCTGCCCAGCTGCAGGCTGTCCCCATGGGAGAGAAAGCCTGCTGGAACCCACTTTGCTTCAGCTTGGAGAGCTGAGTTTCATGTCACAGACCCCGTCACCACAAGGCTCTCTCCCCAACAGTGACCTGGTGCAGCTGCTCCTGCAGGTAATAAGGATGCCCGTGTCTCTTCTTGAAGAGCATCTCATTTTGGAAAAGCATGAAAACCACAGCAGTGTGCATAGGTGCATTTACCGTAGCAGTCTTCTCACCAAAACACACTGGGCTAACACAATTCTGTGTGCCAAATCCATGCGTCCTGATCTGACTTACGCAGGGGAACTGCTTCAGCGTCTGGGTTAGACTACATTTGTTTGTCTACATCTAGAGACAATCACGATGAAATCTATTTCTTTTTTTTTCAGGTCAACAAGTTTGCAGGCCGCGGGGTGAATTATTCTCTGAGCCTTTTCGGTCTAAGCTTTTAACTTTAAAATGTCATTTTTATTTATCAGTATAAGCTTCTATCTTCCAGGACTTTTTGTCTCCCTTTTTTTCATATGGTCTTTTATTAGGTACTAAATATATCCTTGGAATGAGAAACATTTAATTCAGAATGTGTTACTAGGGCAATGGGTAAGAGAAGTATGAAATACTCCAGGCTGGCAGACCTAGAGAAAGACACACTTTCTAAAAAATGTTTGCTCTCCAGAATAGGAGGAGAGCTAGCTGCAGAGGGAGAGCAGTGCTCCTCTGACTCTCTTTTCCTTATATCTGTCTGCTACTTTCCTCCCTTTCTTTTTCTCCAATCCGGAGCCATTGTTTCAGATGCAAAAAACGTAGGTGACCCCTTCCTCCTGAAAGGAATCCTGAGATGCTGCTGGTCCTTTTGTCCTTCCCTCAAGATAGGTAGAGGTTTTTAAGAACGTGATAGCAATGAGATGTCCTGATGCATTTCTCCACCCACTTTAACCTCCGTTGTCTGCCTTGTATCTGTTTACAAACCTAAACATCCCCCAAAGACCAGAACCACCCTTTATTCTTTCTCTTTTGTCCTAAAGGTCCTTTTTTCATGGTCTGTTCGCAGTGAGCCCTCAGTGGGCATTTGGGAATTGTATTTGGACCTACCCTCCAAATCCAGGTACCAGAAATTGGTGCTCATTCCCCATGAGGGGAGAATCTCAATCCCTTCCCCAACCCTATTGCCTACCGTGGGAATTTTCATGGGGCAGGTAATCTTTTAAATAAAATCTGTGTCACTGTAATTGTCTCAGCTCAAAGTTCCACCTCTGCTTATGATGTTTGAAGACCATTTGCAGGTCTGTAATTACCTGGAAATGCTACCATGGCCAAGAGCTCAATTTTCTTTTTAACCTTCATCTTTAAAAATTGAGAGCCTTTTGATCCTTGGCATTTTGTAAGTTCTTACTTAGGAGCTTGTCCGGATGACATGATGGGGCATCCTATGGCTGACCCGGTTGCAGTATTTTCTGAGCTTGTGATTCAAATCCTTCATTATTGATGAATTTAAAGTTATGATGGTTTGTGTGTCGGCAAAAGATGGATTCTTGAGCAAAATTCATGGAAGTCATCAAATTGTAGGGATGGATACAACTTAGGGAGAGAACAGTCAGTGACAAGAGATTTTGTGTTTGGCTAGAAGTTGAAAGGAGGATTTAAAACCATGCAAAGTCCCCAAGGCACCCATTAATGGCCTATTTCATGTCTTTGATTCTTGCCAAGTAATGATATGATGCTACAGAGTCTCCTAAAATTAAGGAGACATGGATGAAACGTATCTCCTTTGATTTACACGTACTTGAGGTTTTCCATGAAGCCTGGTGGAGCTGGGAGCCTTTCTGTTATCTTACTGTTTGCACTGGTGTCTGGAGAGAGATTTGCCTACATTGTAACTTGTGAGAATGCTATTTTTTCCCCCTAGGCCGGAAAACAAACCAAATCGTCAAATATTCTTGCCTTTCTACCTCAAACATTCTTGGTTAATTTCTTTGGCTGTCCTGATGCACAATTTATTGTGTCAAAGAAAGATAAATGTGGGGGAAATGCTCCCCAGGGGTCTTTCATCTCCACACCTGCTCCAACAGCCCAGCTCAGACCTGTAGTGCAGGGTCCTGTGGTGCTCTCTTCCCTTCCCACTCAATCTCCAGTCTTTCGATTCATTTATTTTTTTAAGATTTTATTTATTTACTTATTTATTTATGTATTTATTTATTTGAGAGAGAGCACACAGTTGTCAGGGAGGAGCAGAAGGAGAGGGACAAGCAGACTGAACGAAGTGGGGAGCCCGACATGGGGCTCGATCCCATGACCCCAAGATCATGACCTGAGCCAAAATCAAGAGTCAGATGCTTAACCAACTGAGCCACCCAGGTGCCCCTCTCATGTCCTTTAAATCTTCTCCTTTCCTCTTGGTTTCCAATTTATCCATTGAGAAGTAGCCCTCTTTCCCGGTTCTTTCCTGTCCCAGCCAACCCTGTCTCTTTTCTCCCATCATAAGAAAATCTCAAATGTATAAAACCCCCACATCCATTTACCAACATCATTCTTCCATCTATCCCCGAAGAACAATATTTCAAAGAAATTCCACTTCTTTTCCATCCCAGAAACTACAAGTTGTTCACTGATCATGTATATATTCATGTTATTTGAGTATAGGGAATCATAATCCTCAAAACCCTCATCCAAGTTGGGATCATGTGTTTTTTATTGATTCCTTACATTTTTTATCATGCTTGCCTTCTCTGTTCAGAATTGCCCTTCTTTTGTGACTAGTTTAAAAGACAAAAATAGGTTATAACAGGTTAATGTGGTTAATAAGACAAGCTGAAGCAGTCAGACAAAATAATGAAGCAAACACATCTTTAAAAAAAATTTTAAGTTGTAACATGAGCAGACTTTAGTACTGACTATGCTATTTTTAAAAATGTTTTGGTGTCAAAACGTTCATAGTCTGTATGGGTAGCATTAACAAAGTTCAGTAGACTGGGTGGCTTATAAAAAACAGAAATTTATTCTCATGACTCTGGAACCCAGGAGTCCAAGACAAGGTGCCCGTGTGGCCAGATTCTGGTTGTATCTTTACATGGTGAAAAGAGAGCAAGGTAGCTCTCTCCCTGGCATCCCTCTAATGAGGGAACTCTTCCGGTCAGAGAACTCTACCCTCCAGACCTATTCACTCCCAAAGGCCCACCTCCTAAAACCATCACCTCAGGGGTTAGGATTCCAACATATGAATTGGGCAGGGGGGGGTATAAATATTCAATCCACTGCTGGAGGTGAACTCACAAAACAGCTGACACGCATGGGACAAGTTAAGGAAAGTAGCAGTCCTGTCTCCTCATCCAGACCGGGTACTGGATGGGGGGATGCCGGACAAGCGGAGGTGGGATGCATGTAGAGCTGGAGAAGCAAGAGGTGCGGGCCTTTGGAGCATGGCCATTCGATATAATGATGGCGGCTACTACCACAGACAACCGTTCACGTGTCCTCACTTCCTGTGCACTCGGCTCTGCACACACGTGCTCTCCGGCTGCACTGTGGTCCTCCCAGACAAGCACTGTAGTCATTTCACAGACAAGGCTACAGACTGAGAGTCAGGTGGAAAATGCAGTTAGAGCGTCGCCGTGCTAGAATCTGAGCCGGGATATTTCCAGCTCCAAAGAGTCCTTCGTGGCATTAGACATCGCCACAACCTGTGTCTCACAGAGAGCGGCAAACCTTTCAGGCGTGAGCCATGTCCGGGGGGAAGCCACAGAGGGGGAGATGCACAGGGAATGATGCTGGTGCACAGTGGGTCCCGCAGCACTCCGGTGACAGCAAAGGAAGACCTCCTCCAGGGTCTCTACTCTGGACCCTATAGAGGCATCGAGGGGGATTTCTGATAGAACTCCATACCTGATTTACAATGATGAGTTTCTCGGCTGAAGACTAAGAACTAGCTTTTACCAAAAGCATGAGTGCTGTGAGTACAGCACAAATATACTGGCTATCACAATCAGGATTTCCAAACAGCTAGCAAATTCAGAAATTGTACTAAATCTAAAAACATGGATTTAATGGGATACATTAAAGTGGCATCCTTATGTTAAAAAAATCAAAGTGTGGGCATGTGGTGGAATGAGCACTGGTTGTTATACATGCCTTATGAATTACTGAACTGTACCTCTGAACTAATACTGCTGCATGTTAATTAATTGAATTTAAAATAAAATTAAATTAAACTTTAAAAAAATTTTTAAAAATCCAGCTATAAAAAAGTAGTGAGGAGAAGAGACAAAGTTAAAAGAACTGTGGAGACCAGCCCTATGCTTTTGCTAGAAACACCCAGGAATGTGACGTCGTGTTCGTAGAGAGTCCAAAGTACCATTTCAAAGGTCGAGCATTTTTAGAAATAAGGTCCCAGGTGATCAGGGAACTAAAAGCTGAGGATGCTTGGGAACTGTTCTGGTAACTCGAATGTGAGTCCAGACAATGGAAGAATAAGCTGGCCTGAAATTCCTGTAGGACCACCACGTGGAAGAGAGTTCCAGGGGGCAGGACTGGTAACAGTGCAGGAAATTACAGAGAACAGATTTTAATTCTTCATATGGGAGAAGGATGTTGTCCGATTTAAAGCCATCCAACGACTGAATGGGGGGCCTCAACACAGTGTGCTTGAGAAAATGTCATTAGCAGGAAGGGCTCACGTGCTCAGTTTTACTTTTAATCTCCGTTTAGGAAATCAAACATAATGCTGAACCATATTATATTATTATATTATATTACATATGCCCGCTCTATTATTTTATGATAACTTCTTTCTTACATTACAGACTGGCTTTCATATTACCCTTCAGATATTTCTTTTCTTAAGTTCGGAAACAAAGTTGCATTTGTTGTTTCATGCCTAATCGTGTGGATTTTTCGGCATCGAATGACACCAACGTCTGGGTGTGCTGACATCTTGGAATAAAAACATGGAGTCTCTGCTGAGCGCTTCTTTCTGCTGGTGAAAGCTGATACCCAGCCTGGAGATGATGCGGACCTCCTAGCGTAGACCGTAGCCTATTTTCCTGGAACTGTTGGTCGACTCACATGCCTCCACTATTGCACTGTAATTGTCTTAAGGGTAGGAGTTTTATATTTTCCTTCATATTCTCACACACTTGGCCATAATAATCATTCAAGTAAGTTTAAAAAAAAAATAAGTGAAAGAATGGCTTAGCAGACATGTTGGAGCAGAATCCGAATAAGTGAATGAGTGAGTAGATCTGGGATTTTTTAAATTGATTTAGATTCCAGGCTGCGGTTTGGTTCCAGACCGAAGGGCATCTTCACTTCAAAGACCGTATAATTCTGTCCTCAGAATCCGTCCTTCACCCTTACATGTGGAGGGAATTTCAAATACAGTCAAGACGTCTGCAGAACGGTTGGGAGAATTCAGAATGAGGCGGGAAAGTAGTGCAAGAGATTTTGGGAAGATGTGAGCCATGACTTGGGATCTGTAGAATCCAGGGCAGCAGCAAATCCTGGGGGTGGTTGAATAGCACAAACAGACGGCCTGAAATTAGGAAGGCGCAGGATGGGCTTCCCTACGAATCTGTGATTTCTAGAGCAGTCCCGTCCAGGTCATATGACATGGTATGAAGTCCGGGCTTATGGGGTTCATGAGTGCATTGAAGGTGCAGGAGAGAATCTCCTAGATATTTCCAAGGCTTCTAGAAACAAGGGTGTCCGTTCTGAACAATAAGAAATTACCACTCGGGGAGGAGGAGTCAAGATGGCGGAGAAGTAGGAGGCTGAGACGACATCAGCCAGCAGGAGATCAGCTAGATAGCCTATCAAACCATTCCGAACACCTACAAATCCAACAGGAGATCGAAGAGAAGAAAAACAACAATTCTAGGAACAGAAAATCGACCACTTTCTGAAAGGTAGGACCAGCGGAGAAGTGAATCCAAGGCGACGGGAAGATAGACCCCAGGGGGAGGGGCCGGCTCCCTGCAAGTGGCGGAGCACAAAATCAGGACTTTTAAAAGTCTGCTCCACGGAGGGACATCGCTCCAGAGGCTAAACTGGGGTAAAGACCTCACGGGGACAACGTGGACTCAGGTCCCGCGGGGTCACAGAAGGATCGGGGGTGTCTGAGTGTCGCAGAGCTCACAGGTATTAGAGCGGGGAAGCCGGCTGCGGAGACAGAGCCGAGGTTTCCTAGTGGTCGGTGACACGGACCGGTGCTCTGTGCGAGGGTCCCCACAAGATCCGGGGAGACTCCGACCCGGGAGAGCTCAGGGATCGGCGGGGTTCGGAGACTCCAGGTGGGACTCTGCCAGAGACAGAGACGCTTGGTCACAGGCTGGGTGAGCTCGGAGCACTCCCAGAAGCTGGTGAGACGGGACTGATGACGCACGATTTTCTCTGAGCGCGGTCTGCGGGCGCGCGCGGTCTGCGGGCGCGCGCGGTCTGCGAGTGCCCGCAGTCTCGGCGGGCCCGCGGTGTCTGCCGGCGCGCGGTGTCGGCGGGTGCTCGGTGTCTGCGGGCGGACGCGCGCGCGCACTCTCCGGCGCAAACGTGGGCGAGGGAGACCGGAGGGATTAAACGCTTTTCTCTGAAGGCGCACTGAAGACTGGGGCCCTGAGCTCTCGGCTCCTCTGAACGGGAGATTGGGAGGCCGCCATTGTCATTCCTGTCCTCCAGAACTCTACAGAAAGCGCGTTCAGGGAACAAAAGCTCCTGAAAGCAAACCTGAGAGGATGACTTAGCCCGGCCCCTGGTAAGGGCGGTGCAATTCCGCCTGGGGCAAAGACACCTGAGAATCACTACAACAGGCCCCTCCCCCAGAAGATCAAAGAAATCCAGCCAAGACCAAGTTCACTTAACAAGGAGAACAGTGGATTCTTATCTGGACAAAATGACAAGGCGGAAAAACTCACCACAAAAAAAAGAGCAGGAGACAGGACCGAAGGCTAGGGACCTAATCAATACAGACATTGGTAATATGTCAGATCTGGAATTCAGGA
>RCUC01120111.1:0-33185 GCA_003697995.1 Taxidea taxus jeffersonii
GGGGGGGGGGCTAACTAACATTCGTTGGAATGAGTTCTCAGATGCGCAAGCTCCCCATTGTGCCCAGAGCTTCCTGGACGTCGCCATATCTTGGAGTTTAGATGTTCACGCTATGAAATGTTGCCAAGCCAACCTTAGCCCTTGTTGGATGTTCTGTTTCACCATTCCCTTTTTATTTATGATTCCCCCACATTTCTTAAGATAAAAGCTTACACTGCAGAAAGAGTCTAAAGCATGCCCCCTACATACAAACTGATCTCCAGATTACCAGTGAAATTGCAGCCTTTGTATACTTATGGACTGACGTGATAACTGAAAATAACTTCCATTAGCACTATAAAAACTCCAGCTGATACCAAATGAATTTCATTTGATACCAGCAGAGAAAAATATTGGCTACTGAGATATTCTTTGTTCATGGTTATTTACAGTTAGCTAGAATCCATGTACAAGTCAGCCAGCCAGAAGGCGCCAGATGATTCCCCTCACTCGAGGCCTCGTATGGAAGGTCTTTCACAAAAGACGAGCTCACCTTCATTTACTGAAATCCGGGAACCATGCTTGTCACCCCTGGTCTACCACGATACATGGAAATGTCTAGTAATTAAATTCTTTGGAGTAAGAAAGATGTAAAAAATGGTTGAGAGGTATGTACTGCCTGGAGTCTGACATTCCTCCCCCACTTCTACCCCAATATCCTTCTGTTTTGTAAATTTTGGAAATATTCAACAAAATGATCATAATATCCCCCCAAACTGTACTTCTGGACATTTTAAAAATATAAATATTTCAAATGTACATGTATCACCATGAAGATTTAAAGGCCAATATTTTGTTATTTCCTTTGGACTTTTATCGTTTAATGAAATATCATAGATAAAATTAAGGCCTGCCATTTGGCATGTCTCCTCTCCAGATGAATGGTTATCTTCAGGTTGGTACAAATACTCTCTATTTGCTAGACTTTTAATACATATGCATGGATCATAAACAATTTTACAAGTCTTTAAGTAGTACATGTATCTATCTTTCTATAGACTGTTTTCTTCAACATTACAGATTCTTTCATTCATTATTGTAAATGCACATGCGGTTTACCATTTTAAAAATTTTAGGTGCACAATTCAGGGATATTAATCACATTCACAATGTTGTGTGACCATCACTGGTATCCATCTCCAGAATTTTTTCATTGTCCCAAAGAGAAGCTTTGTCCCCATAAACAGTACCTCCTTCCTCCCAGCCACTGGCTGCCACCATTCTACTTTCTGTCCCCAGGAATCTGCCTGTTCTTGGGAGCAGGATGTCAAGTGATATTTGTCCTTCTTTCTAGCTTATTTCACTTAGCAAACCAACATTAGGTTTTTGACATCAACACATATTGACACACACACTCTAGGTCAGTCACCTTAAATGTTGTATAGTTTTCCAGTATATTAGAAGCAATAATTTACCCATTACTCAAGAGCTGGAAATTGAAATTTTGACTTTTTGCTATAACAAAAGCAATGTTGCAGTGAATATCGAGGGACTTCACCTGGAAGTGGAAATGTTGGCTGGGTGCCTCTTCAGCTTCAGCAGAGAGCTACCGAATTACCCTCTCAAATCATTAAATCAAAATAAATCAAGCTAAACAACCCTGTCGGGACCCCTCTCACTCTTGAGAGTTTTTTCTATATGTTAACTTAACAAACTTCTATCACTTTACTCACAAAATATAAATACATAAATAAATAATAATAAATAAAAATAAAAAAACATCAAGCTGAAAAAAAAATCATTAAATCAATTTATATTGCTAGCAGACCTGATCCGAGTTCCTGCTTCCCTCACATCCTTACTCGGTCTGACAGATTTTCATTTAATTTTTGACAATCTGATGGGTGTGAAATGTTATATCAAATTCTAAATTGGCATTTTCCTAATTAGCAGTGAGGCTGAGCATTTTTCCATGCTTATTAACCACTTCATGTGTTGCTTTATATATGAAATGACTGCTCATAGCCTTTTTGCTCTTTTCAATTATTTTTTAGGTTTTTCTAATTGATTTCTGGAGGAGACAGATACACAGATAGATACATATGGAGATGGAGATTCTGTAATAATTTGACTGTTATATAGACCAGATAACTTTGTTAACCATCTCTATTATTTCTTTGTTTTCTAGCTCATTAATTACTGATTCTACCTTTATTATATTTTCCCTTCTGCTTTGGTTTACTGTTTTTCTTTGTCATTTTCTTGATTTGGACACCTTTTTTTTCAATTTTTCTCATTTTCTACTTTGTGCCTACAAAGCTACAAATATCTCCCTGAATAAATGCTTTAGCTTGCCCACAAGCATTAATAGTGCCTTAATTTAATTGAAAAAATTATTATGTGATTTTTCACATAAATCCTTTCCTGTAGCTCCTTCAATAGAGGCCTAAAGGCAGGACATTTTTTTTCCTTTGTTGATGTGAAACTATCTAGACTTTTGCCTTAACTCTTGAATGAGTGAAATGATGCATGTTCTCCCTCAGTCTCTTGACAACAGTCTTCACACAGCTCTTGTTGCCATGGGGAAGCAGCTGTCCATCTAGAACCTGTCAATTCTAAGCCATCAGTCTTCCTACTCAGGAATAGTATAAGATGTTCTCTTTGTCTTTGGTTTCTTAAAGTATAATTTCAAAGCATCTGGGGTCACTTTTTATTATCATTATTATTTTTCTCTTAGGACTTGTGTGTTCCTTCATTTTGAGAATATGTATCTGTCCTCAATAAAATGTTCTCCACCATTGTGTCTCTCCTCCATTCTTATCCTGTCATTCAGGAACATTTCTTAGGTCTACATTGGAGCTTGTTATTCAAGCCTCTTTCAAATTTTCAATCTCTTGATATCCCTCCATTTACTTTCTGAATTTTTATTTGTTTTTTTTTTCAAATCTACTTGTTCTTTGTTACAATATCAAATTCCTACTCTGTGATTTTTTGCCTTCTTTTAAATCTTTGATCCTTTAAAGAACATTTATTTTAAATTGTTTTTTATATTATTCTTTTATCTTTTGTGCGGACTTGAAAATGCTCCCTTTTTTATGTCTACTGACCCTCCCTCTTTTCTTCATGTAATTTTTAATTTTGGTTATGAATTCATATTCAGAGAAAATTCGTTTCCAAGGAAATATCCAGCACCTTCTTGGAGAGGTAGTCCAGGTTACTCTCAAATCAATTAAATCAGAATCTCTGGGGGTCCGGTCCAGGAATCAGTACATTATTAAGCAATCTGGGTGATTTCAATGAGCAGCTGAGGTTGACATCACTGCTTACAGTATCAGCTGATATCTGCTCTCACTATCTTTGTAAGGCATTTGCATTCAGCCTCTGCTCTTTGCTCCTAAATCTATCTTCAGTTTTGGGACCTGCAGATTTCGCTTCTTTATTTTCAGGTTGGACACATTGTGGGAGTGATTTTTTTTTTAAGATTTTATTTATTTATTAGTTAGAGAGAGAGCACGAGCACAGGCAGACAGAGAGGCAGGCAGAGGCAGAGGGAGAAGCAGGATCCCTGCCGAGCAAGGAGCCCGATGTGGGACTCGATCCCAGGACGCTGGGATCATGACCTGAGCCGAAGGCAGCCGCTTAACCAACTGAGCCACCCAGGCGTCCCGGGAGTGATTTTTTTTATTGTGGTAAAATATACATAATGTAAAATTTGCCATTTTAACCATTTTTAAGCATAGAGTTCAGTGGCACTGAGTATATTCTCATTGATATAACCATGATTACTATCCATTTCTAGAACTTTTGCATCATTCCAAACAGAAACTCTGTATCCATTAAACAAAAAGCTTCCCATTGCCTTTTCTTCCTAGCCTCTGGTTACTTCTATTTCACTTTCGGTGTCTATAAGTTTGCCTAGCCTAACTACCTCATAGAGGTGGAATCATAATATTTGTCCTATTTTGTCTGGCTTATTTCACTAAGCATAATGTTTTCAAGGTCCATCCATGTTATAGTATTTATTGGAATTTCTTTCTTTTTATGACTGAATAATATTCCATTATAAATGTACACCACTTTTTGTTTATTGTTTGTTTGTTGGTGAACACCAGGTTGTTCCACCATTTGGTCATTGAAAATAATATTGCTATGAACAAATGGGTACACAAGTATTTGTTTGAGTGCCTGCTTTCAATTCTTTTGGGTATATACCTTGGGTATATAGAATGGATTTGCTGGGTCATATGGTAATCCCATGTTTAACTTTCTGCAGAACTGCCAAGCTATTCTCCCCAGAAGCTACACCATGTTTACCTTCCTACCAGCAGTGCACAAGAGTTCTACATCCTTGTCAACACTATTTCCCATTTTTTTTATAATTGCCATCATCATGGGTATGAAATGGTTGGGCATATTTTTAATTGCTGCCATATTTTTATCCAGCATCTCTGAGTGTTCTTGAGGGAGGGGTCTTTATTTTAGCCCAGACATCCCTATTGGCCACAAGTTCACATTTAGCTCTTGAATTAAAATCACACGAATCACTTCACTTAAAGGTCTTTACCATAGGATAAGAGAGTATTACCTCTCACTGCCCTCAGAGACTCAGAAAAGCCATTTTTGGGTACACCCAGGATGGGTCTAAGGGAATGGATGATGCCAGAAGTTAACCACAATGAGTTTACTTGTATGTTTAAAAAAGCAAATAACTAGAAAATGTGTAAAATAAAATGTAATTTTGTACTCTGATATATCAGCCTTGATACTATCAAGGTGACACCCTCATAGCAAGATAATCTGAGGAGGTTTATTTAGGAAGAATCTGTGTACAAAGAAAGGTCTGGGCCAGAAAGGAAGGAAACCATAGGAGTAGTACAGTAACCTAGTGTTAACACCCAAAGCTATTACCACACCGAGGCCAAAGTCATGAGTGGAAAAAGCAGCTACCTCAAAAGTGGAAAAAGAAGGTGAGAGATGAGTTGAGAAGCCACTTTGATATGAACAATGACTTTTTTAAAAAGATTTATTTATTTACTCATTTATTTGACAGATAGATCACAAGTAGGCAGAGAGGGAGGCAGAGAGAGAAGGGGAAGCAGGCCCCCTGCTGAGCAGAGAGCCCGATGTGGGGCTCGATCCCAGGACCCTGGGATCATGACCTGAGCCGAAGGCTGAGGCTTAACCCACTGAGCCACCCAGGCACCCCTGAGCAATGACTTTTAATCAAGGAACACAGCCAGCCTAGGATGACCCCAGAGGGAGAAAGCCAAGTGTTTAAAAAATGTCCTCATTAGGGGCGCTGGGGTGGTTCAGTCGGTTAAGTGTCTGATTCTTGAAATCAGCTCAGGTCATGATCTCATGGTTGAGATCCAAACCCTGCATTGGACTCCATACGGAGCATGGAGCCTGCTTGAGATTCTGTCTCTCCCTCTCCTCTGCCCCTTCCCACCTTGTTTGCACATGTGCAAACACTCTCCCTCTCTAAAAAGAAAAAAAGATTCTCTCTCCCTTTCCCTCTCATCTTCTGCCTTTCCCGCCCCATTAAAAAAAAAAAAAAAAAAAAAAAGGCCTCATTATCCTGCTGCCTTCAGTGATCTACCAGCATCTCCACTGGTCAAACCCAAGTGAAAACCAGCTGACAAGGAAGCCCCTGACATTATTCCCACGGTCAACTGTCCAAGGTAGAGAGCATGTGCGCAATGGAGAACAGATCTAGAGGAAAAGGTAGAAATTATGCACTGATGCAGTTATTTTATCTCCTAGAAGTAATTAAAACTCCCAATGTATATTTGGGAAGTAGCCTGTGATGAGGTGACTGATTTCTGTAAACCCGTAATCACGGAAGCTAAAAGCAAATTGTCACATCTATAGTCTGTATTCCTGAGCACACACAAACCCAGTTCACATCTGATCACTTTGAATAAACATAGGAAATGCTGCACTTGGTTGTACCAATTCCTCTACTGATCTCAGCAGGCTGTTTTTTCAAAGGCAAGAGAAGTTTAGACATTTTGTAGGATAGCATAGCTGTACTCCATGAAATGATCTCCAGCATTTAGGGCTGTGCTCCCCAATCACCCATAACACGAATCCATTCTTAACTCTCTCTTGTGCTTTCATCATTTCAATCACAGTAATTTTTGCTGAACAAATAAGCAAGTAATTTTTGCTGAATAAATTAATGGACAGGGACGCCTGGGTGGCTCAGTTGGTTAAGCGGCTGCCTTCAGCTCAGGTCATGATCCCAGCGTCCTGGGATTGAGTCCCACATCGGGCTCCTTGCTCGGCGGGGAGCCTGCTTCTCCCTCTGCCTCTGCCTGCCACTCTGTCTGCCTGTGCTCGCACGCTCTCTCTCTCTCTCTAACAAATAAATAAATAAATAAAATATTAAAAAAAAATTAATGGACAGATAGTTGAAAAATTCCTGACATTCTTCTCAATCTTTCTTCTAATGGATCATCACTCACAGCCCGGAATTCCCAATGTGGCTATGTGGGATGAGAAACCCAAGGAACCATAGAAATATGTAATTCTATAAGACGGTTTTTGTTATTGTTGTTGTTATTGTAGATGGGAGAAAAGAAATTCTGGGCGAGTAAGTAGATTGTAAATTTTCCAAGAAGGGGATAGCATCTTACATTACTCCTAGATTTTCTATCCTCCAAGAAAGCAGTAACATTTTCCTCAAAACATTCTTACCTGGTTTTTCTTATCAAATCTTATTGATTTGGGTGTCAGTATGACCTTTAAGAACCTAACCTAGCATCCTTAGACACCTTAAATTAACAACCAAAAGATGAATAAAGTTATTTTTTTCTTCTCATTACTTTCTAAAAATGTATTATAATGGTATTCTGGAAACTCTGAGTTTGAGAGTATGCAATTCTTTCAATTCCCTAAAGCCAGAATATAATGGTATAATGTCTCATAAAAGGCATCTATACTTCCAAATCTTCACATACCTAATGAACTAGTTGGAGCTATAAAACAAAAAGGCATCATGAATTGGTAGAGAAACTCTGCGGATAAATAAAACTGACTCAATATCTCATCTAAAATGAAAGGAAGAAATTGCAAACAGCCAACTTTACTGAGCAAAGAAACTGAAAGAGGATCTCTTCCAAAGTCTCTTGTTTAGAGGATTTCTACCTTGAAATATTGCACACAGGGGATCCACATATATTTACACAGCACTGTTTTAGACGTACCAAGGAGAAAACAAGAAGCATGCCCCATCCTCAAGAAGCTAACCTCCAAGTGGTAAGACAAAACATATAGACACAGAGCATGAATATAAACAAGGTATCTGATGGCAGGCAAACATAACCCTATAAACAACAAGTTCAGCTACCACTCAGGGAAGAGAGTGACCCTAGGGGCAGAGGTAGCCAGGCATCCAGACAGGTGAGGCCATGGAGTGAGCACAACACTCTGGAAAGCTGAGGAGAAAACCAATTTGATGGGAGCAAGAGATGTTGGAGAGGGGCAAAAAATGTCTACAGACATTGGGACATGGCAGGAAGTTTTCGAGCAGAGGAATAAGCAAGCCATAGACTGGGAAGAAATATTTGCAACACCTATATCAGACAAAAGAGTTATATCTCGAATGTATCATGAATTCCTATAACTCAATAATAAAAAGACAAACAATCCAACTTACTTCAATGGGCAAAGTCTTGAACAGGCACATCACACAAGAAATATGTATACAAATCGCCAGTGGTCATGGGGAAAAGTCGCGTCATTAGGCATGAGAGCAATGCAAATTCATAGGAAAATTAGATGCCACTTAGCATCCACACGATGGCTAAAATGAGTAAGACTGACAATACCAAGTGCAGGCAGATGCTACGAAGCAGCTGGAATCCTCACACCTTGCTGATAGGAAAGAAAATGGAAAACCCAGTTTGGCTATGTCTTATAAAATTAAATACACATTTTTCCTTTGCAAAGCAGCTATTCTACTCCGGGGCATCTACTCCTTCCCACCCCCTACCGAAGTGAAAACTCATGTCCAGAAAAAGATTTGTACCCCAATCGTTATGGTAACTTTATTAACAGTAACCAAAAACTGGGGGGAGGAGGAACCCCTCGAGTTTCCATCAACAGGAGAATGGATAGTGGGGCTATATCTACATAATAGAATATACACAATAAAAAGAAATCAGCCCTCCCCCAATAGAGATGGGTCTCCAAAATATTATGCTGAGAAGGAGGAGTGCAGAACAGGCAGTTACTAAATTGTCCAATAATTCAGTGATGTCTCTCAGCCCCAGGCTCTTTTTCTCTCTCAGCTCTACCACTCCTACCATCCTGTCTTCCAATCTCATGGTCACAAGATGGCTGTTACAGCTCTAGACGTCTCATCCATGTCAAGAGCAGGATAAAGGGGTAAGGACAACACCAGTTCCATCTGTCCTCATCAGTCTTCACTTCACAGCTCTGTGTTCTGGCTTCTCACGCTTTGCCCGAAGCAGGTCACATAGCAACCCCCATGAAAACCAGGAAAGAGAATTGTCGATTTTGATTTAGACCAATTTTTATTTCTCTTCTTAGAGCTAGAGCATATTACTACACACATACCACCCAGAGCAGAATCAAGGTTCCTTCCGCAAGCCAGACAGGAGGGACGGACATTGCATAGATGACCAACAGTGTCATCTATACAACTTCAAAGCAGAAAGAAATTAATCTAACTCCCTTGGGCCTAGTCTAGAAAGAGACAGTGAGGGAAGCAAATGGCCTAGACCATACTGCAGGATGCACAAGAAACCATACTTTCTCTCAGGCAGACACTGAGAGATTCATTCAATGCCAAAGGAAGAGAACAAGTGGCATGGCCAAACTAAATGTCTTGGAACAGCTACTGACACTTGCTCAAGACGTCGGAAGCCCCAGCCAGGGTTATGCATTAAGGAAAAGTCAGATTAAGGAATTTAAAGAACAAAAAATAAAGGAGTATTAGTTAGCTCCGGCTAGCATCAGAAAATACCACAGACTGAGTGGCTTAAACTAACAGAACTTTTTTCTCACTGTTCTGGAGGCTGGCAGCCCAAGATCAAGGTACCAGGCAATATGGTTCTTGATGAGGGCCATCTTCCTGGCCTGAGACGGCTGCCTTATTGCTGTATCCTCACTTGGCAGAGAGAGAGGGAGCCCTGGTGTCTCTTCCTCTTTTTATAAGGGCACCAGCCCTATCAGACCAGGGCCGCACTCTTAGGATCTCATTTAACCTTTGTCACATTCTCACAGCCCCTGTCTCCAAATACAGTCACATAGGGGTTTAGGGCTTCAACATATGAATTTGGGCAGGGGACACAAATATTCATAACAAAGGGTCAACAGTGAACTATTTAGGGGATGTGTCCCATTTCAAATGAACACAAGATCAGGGACATCAGGGCCTTTCTCCAAACTGAATACCTAATTCTATCCAGAGAAAAACCATGACGGCAGCACCTGACATGGGATTAAAGCCCAGGTTTTTATTTCCCCACTTGGGTCAACAGTGCCAGTCTGAGAAATGGGCCCATTCATTCAAATTTTTTGTATGCTCACCTCTGCCTTAATCTGCCTGCTCTATACACCCATAGCAGAGCTCCCGATGGTTGCTGGGAGCACATGCGTTGTTTACAAACACAATACATTGGCTGGCATATAGGAGCTGTGATTAAGTTAATGACTAAGTGCTCTTTTAAGATGGCAAATATCTGAAACCCACATATCTTGCATGCTATTATTTGGTTCAGTAAATGTTTAGACAGTTGGTGGAAGTCTGCCCTGACACCGGCATTAAAAGGCACACTTGGATGCACCATGCATTCCCAACAACTGAGATTCTTGCTCCTCTATCATGTTAGAGACACTCAGATCTGCTGTTCAGAGGCAAAGCCATAGAGCTCAACCTCCGTGCTTCGTGAGCCATGGTTAAGGGGCTATACAACAAAAAGGATATGACTTCCCTTCCATCATTGCCTCATAGGAAAGAAGGCGCACATGTTTTAGGTGAAACAGGCATTAATTAGTAACCTTCTAGGTCAGTGGTGTTCAAACTCCCTCTAAGCAGCAGAACCCTGTTTTCAAGTGAAATATTCCACAAAGTCCCAGTAATTAAAGGAGATAAAAGTCGTGCTGCTTAGCTAGGATACAGAGGAGGCGATTTTTCTCAGCCCCCCAGGGAGATCCGAAGTGCCTTTGCGATACCCTAGGCCTCAAAAGAGGCTGGTTTGCAAAATATTTCTCTTGTTGGCTTCTGAAATTTCTTGAGTCTCTTTTGACCCTTTATAAGTCTTGGGGAATAATCAGGCCTTCCCTGTCAATCTTCAGAATCAGGAGCCTACTCTAGGCCAGGCAAAGAGAATTAAGGCTGAAAATTACCCAGGGTACTTGGGTGGCTCAGTCGGTTAAGC
Organism: Taxidea taxus jeffersonii; assembly: GCA_003697995.1. NCBI lineage: Eukaryota > Metazoa > Chordata > Mammalia > Carnivora > Mustelidae > Taxidea > Taxidea taxus. The sequence goes on from RCUC01120111.1 coordinate 10,389, forward strand.
AACTGCCATCTGCTCATGTCATGATCTTGGGGTCCGGGATGGAGCCCTGCATCAGTCTCCAGTTCAGTATGGGGGTGGTGGCGGGTCTGCTTCTCCCTCTGTCCTTCTCCCATACCCCCAGTCCCCACGTGCATGCACACGTGCACTCACACTCTCCAATAAATAAGAATCTTAAAAAAAAAAAAAAGGCTAAAAATTTCCTTTTATATCTTAGCTAAAATAGGTTGTGAATTCTGGAGGATAAAATAGTTAAAGGGAAACATAGGACCTGTCTCTCCCAGGAAAGAGATGAACATTAAAAAATAATAATAATAAGGGGCACCTGGGTGGCTCAGTGGGTTAAAGCCTCTGCCTTTGGCTCAGGTCATGGTCTCAGGGTCCTGGGATCGAGCCCCGCATTGGGCTCTCTGCTTAGCAGGGAGCCTGCTTCCCCCTCTCTCTCTGCCTACCTCTCTGCCTACTTGTGATCTCTCTCTCTGTCAAATAAATTAATAAAATCTTTTAAAAAAATAATAATAATAAAACAGTATGGACGGATTACTGGCTTCTACGGGACAGGTGTGAATCCAGGTTTGAATCCAGGGAAGTGTGCTGGTCGAATGAGGGCAAGAGGCCTGCACCCCATTCCCTGGTCATCTGCTGTCCCCACCCAACAAGAGTCAAAGTCTCAGAAGCCCCTCTGGAGAAGGCTGAGGCTCCACAGAACGCATTTGGAAACCCATCCTTCAATACTTATGCCTGTAATAACTGGTATACTAAATTACTAGTAAAGAAGAATGCTTCTCAGCAGGGTTATCCAAGAGAGGCCTCAAATCAAGCCAGCCTTCAGCATTATCCACCCCTCTTTCTGCGCCCTTTCCCACTCACCAAACACAAAGTAATCTCTTCTGTTGAGAAGAAAGGCCACCAGATGAACCAGCTCACGCTAAGGTATATAGAGGAGTCACAGTTCACTCATGACAGTTCTAGAGAGATGTGGGGAAAGGGCAAACAAGAAAGTGAAGCATCTAAAGAGAGATCTGAAACACCAGGGGTGAGGAAATTCACAACTGTCCTCCAATCACAGCCCACGGGAGAGACCCCAATCTCTTACCAGGTAAATTAGAGTTTAAGAAGCTGATATGAAACAGCCTGAAGGAACTCCATTCAAATAGATCTCCACGCATCTAATTCAACCAAGAGTTCAACAAATATTTCCTGAGCATCTATTATATGCCAAGCACAGCTATCAGCATTGGGGAGACAAAGATTAAAGACACAGGTCCCCTTCGTAAGTAAGCTCAAAAATCCAATGAAATAGGTGAACAATTTAACAGAGTAGAATGTGAAGATTTAAAGAGGAATACACTAACTCAGTTGAGGAGGTATGGTGAGGTACAGCTTCACCAAAGGGTAAGGAGAGTTTTGAATGATAAATGAAAGTTTGCCATTGACTAAGAAAGAAAGTTTATTCCAGAACCAAAAACATGTACAGCTGGCAAACTTTTGAAAGCATGCTGTAATTTATTTGGATAGATTATCCCAGTGGAACATGGACATGTATTTGGGAGGAGTGTGGAAGCAAAGCCAGGTGCAAGGGGCCTGCTTAGAAAGCTAATTTAATAGTACAGGCAACATATGGAAATCTGAACTCAGGCAGCAGCAGAGGAGCTGGCATGAAGATATATTTAAGACTGGACATTAAAGAAATTGATGACTAAGAAGGTACTCATGGGAGAGAAATTGAAAATACTCCATGGGCATCTCCTCCACCTTCCCATCATATCGAATTACTTTTATCTCTGTCACTGTCTGCGTTTTCACACTATAACTCACCCAGACCCCAAGACAGAAACTTGGGAGATGTTCTCAATTCTTCTCTTATCCTTAGACTGACATTCAAGCTATCAGCAAATCTTAAGAAATCAACTGCTTGTTATTTCTTAGATATGCTCGCTTCTAACCCACCTGACAATCTCGAATTTTACTTGAGCCCTGTGCTTGTGTAAATCATCGATGATTAACGACCTCCCCATCATCCTGTCTTCTAGGAAACGGCCTATTGCAAAGAACTCCCTTTTCTTCACATGATGTGGAAAAGATTCACGGATGTCCCCGTGTTCACCTGTGACAAGATAAGACACAAACCCTCCATGTTCCCATTCTTTGCCTCATAAACAATTAGATGAACTCTTTGTCCCCACTCATCAAACAGAATAAAATGCCCATTGATCTGACTTGATCAAACTTTAGTTAAGCTCCTGTCCTTCCTCCAGGTCCTGGAACTTGAACTCACCCTCAACCTGAGTTGGCATACAACCCCTCCATTCAGGACCCTACCCTAAATAGGCTGACCTCAGGGTGAATCATTCTCTGTTCTACTGTCCTATCAGGCCACCCTCCTCATTTACCCCATTGCCCACACCTAGTTCTGGGTAGATGTTCCACCTGGGTTGTAGGTTCTAGCCTTATTCACTCCTCCTTGTAGAAGAGAAGCCTTTTCTGCCTGACCTTGGAGATGCTTGGAGATCTCACAGCCAAAGAGCTCTCCCTAGTGCAATAGCTCCCTTTCCTCCCTATTGTAATAATCCTTTCCTGCCAAGTCTCTCCTTCCCTTATTTAAATTTGTTTTAATTGGCACAGCACATCCCCCTTGGCCAAGTCGTCATTATCTCTCCACTGATAGACCACAATGGACTCCACACTACCCCAGCCACTTCCTTTCCCTTCGAGCCAACTTCCAGCTCATTTTCCACACTCTGCTCATGAGACTCCTTTCCTTTGGTTCTTAGTGTGTGGTTTCCTTCATTGGAGAGGGCCAATGAACCTGATTTTGTCAGACTACAGGTCTCACAGAGAAGCTTCAAAGGCCCAGGTACACAGGTGTTCATTTTATTCCTATTTTTAATCTATATGTATGTATTTTCATCACACTTACATTGAGGTTTATTTGATGTGTAAGTAAACTGTTATCCTTATTCGTTAGGAGAAGTCAAGATTGGCCTACACGTATCTCTGAAGTAGGAATTCCAATACACTGTGCCATATCAAAAACTTCTAATGATCTCATATTTTGTTCTCAATTCACAGAATAACTGACTCTCCCAAAGAGCAATACCTCTTCCTTTAGTGACGCATCTGACTGTGAGTGGCCAAATCAAAGTATTCAGTACATCTATTAGGACGCCAATATCCTCAGGTCAGTGTGTTCTCCCTTCATAAAGTAGATGGTAAGACTGTGGAAATGACCCCCACCACTTTGTCCCTATATTTCTACTAGATTGATAGGGTGCACATCCCTCCTTATGTCTCATATTCCTTTAGTAGCCATTACACCAACCTGTCTACTTTTTAAGGGAAAAAAAACTATACCATTAAGGGCCCATTGTGTACTTAATAGACACACAAGTACCTCAAAGACAAATTACACACTAAGATTTTTTCTGTGACTACTTTGAGTCTTGGTGAGTGATAGGGACAATACAACAGGACAATCTTTTAAGTGAATCACTGATTTATTGAACATCTATTGACTTTTAATCAGAATTCATCATTTGATGCCATAGTATAATCTATAATCTTACATTTTTTTTCATCAGAACTTGTTAACATGTTTCAACTAGAGAATTCCAAGGGTTCCCACCCTCTCCCCACCCAATGAAATAAGCTGCTATTCTTCTTCAAGAAAGAATTAATAAATTTTACTCAGTCTTAACATTTTGATTCTTCATGAAAACTTCCCATGGGTCCCTGCTCCCTGGCTGAGATTATTTTAGAACCAAGTTTAGAAATCCTATTTAGAGGGGTGCCTGGGTGGCTCAGTGGGTTAAAGTTTCTGCTTTCGGCCCAGGTCATGATCCCAGGGCCCTGGGATCAAGCCCCGCATTAGGCTCTCTGCTCAGCAGGGAACCTGCTTCCCTTCCTCTCTCTCTACCTGCCTCTCTGCCTACTTGTGATCTCTCTCTCTCTCTCTGTCAAATAAATAAATAAAATCTTAAAAAAAAAAGAAACCCTATTTAGAAAGTGGTGTTATGTATCTAGATTCTTTTCAGCAGTAATTAATTATTAAGATGGTAATAATAATAATATCTAACATTGGTTGTGTATTTGCTGAGTGCCAACTAATTTACATACATGCATTATCTCTTTAATCCTCCCAACAATCCTGAAAATGTAGTATCCCTATTGTCATCTGAGACAATTTATTACTTATTTATTACTTATTATTTATTACAATTTACTTATTTCCTCCAACCACATCCCAGACCCCATGTTGGAGGAAGAAATGTTGGCTGACAGAAAATGGGTAACCTGCTCAAGGGCACAAAGCTGAGTCAGGATTGGGACCCAAGTCTGTTTGACCCAAAGTTTACATACCTTCTCCTCTACTTGGGCTTCTGTATTGATGTTCCATTTAGTTAGCTGGTAGCTAAACCTTTGTCTGTCTATAAAGAAACAGGATTCTCTTTTCATTTTTTACTTCTGCCAGTCATTAGGACATTCTCAAGTGTGAGGCATGCAAGGACTTCTGAATTATGAGTTAGAGAGAACACAGAAGAAATAGGGGATGGAGGTGAACAAAGTGCCGGGTGCACAGAAGACTAAGTCTTGCCCAACACTCAGTGTCTGGCACAGAAAGGATGAAAGGGAAAGACCAAACTCAAGTGGGAACAAACAGGATTCAATAAGTAAAACCTCAGCAAGCCACTATGTGTAGTTAGCCTCACCAGACCAGCAGCACAGAATACATTAAGTCAGATGGTGGTTTTGGGGTCTCCAGGGAAGCAGTCAGCAGCTGGGAGTCATGGGAAGCAGAGGTGCCACCTCCAGGGGTGCCCATAAGAAACTGGAGAAGGACCAGGGAAAGTGAAGGGTCCTGGTTTTATGAATGGACCTGGTCAGCAAGAAGCTTTCAATGGATATTTGGCTCCAACTAGTGATCTGAGATTTTGGCTCCATTCCACTGGTCAGAACTAGCTTGGGAAGTCAGCAAGACGACGGTGACAAGTAAAGGACACCTGAGAGGGGCACCTGGGTGGCTCAGTGGGTTAAAGCCTCTGCCTTTGGCTCGGGTCATGATCCCAGGGTCCTGGGATCGAGCCCTGCATCGGGCTCTCTGCTCAGCAGGGAGTCTGCTTCCTTTCCTCTCTCTGCCTGTCTCTCTGCCTACTTGTGATCTTTGTCTGCCAAATAAATAAATAAAATCTTAAAAAAAAAAAAAAAAGGACACCTGAGAATTGAGCTAGGAGGGTAAGGAAGACCAGCAATCAGCCTTTGGTGGGGTGGATGGGACAACTCTTTTTTATTGCTTAACATGTTGGAGGAGGAAAGTTTTTGAAACAGTGCACCAAGAAAACATTTTAAAAGGCAGTGGACGTGGCTTGAACCTACCTCCTCCCAAGTACAGGAAATAAGGAAGACCCTTATTTCCTCCAACCACATCCCAGACCCCAGAAGCCTGCAGATTGGGAGAACATTGTACCAATTTCAAAGTAAGCAATAGCTCCCCGAATTATTTTTAATCCACAGAAATGTCCATAATGGTTAAAGTCTCCACTGAGTCCCTCAATGTTTCCCATCTCCACCTGCCACTGCCCCCCAAAAATCAGAGGCATTGATGAAAATAATTTTCCTCATTTTGGTGTGACACAAGTTTTAGGTCTAGAAAAAAGATACAACTATTATTATGTTATAAATATTCATCCTTCAAAAGACCAACCCAAAGACCATCTGGAGGATGCCCCCAAATGCTTCAATAACAGCTCCTGATAACTGCATGCACCTGTGATTTTATGTGTTCTTTCATGTAATTACCACATTCTATGAGCAGTCTTTCACTTTCCATCACATCTCTGGGGTAGGTTTAATTATTGCTCCCTATTTACAGAGACGGAAACCCATCTCCAGAGATACTGACTTGCCCCAGGTCATACAACCAGGAGGTTCAAGGCTGAGTCTAAATCCCATTTCTCTGAAACTCTGTAGCTTATGCCTTACCTCTCCACCACAAGGCACTGCCTCTACCCTTCAGGATTCTCTCTTCTGAAGAAATGGAGGCCAGGCTCTGTGCCCACCACAAGCCTACTCCCCAAGGTTGAATGGACCTTTTTTTGAGGTCCATCAAGAAAACATCACCGAAGTCCTATGGTGTGGATAAGACACAAATATGATGTGTGAGCCACAGAGATGTCAGTGGAGCCTCAGAAAGAAAGAAACATCCTTGATTTCAATTGTGCCACATTCATTCTGTGATCATGCTCTTCTGGTCTGGTGTGTTCTTCCTCTTTAATCTCCACATAAATCAGAATGTCACAAGGCACAAAAGCTGTGAAATTCTGAGCCTGCCATGGAAATACAACTCTTGGTGCATGACAAAAGAAATTGGCCAGATCCAGCAGAAATTCTTCCAAAGGAAGCTTTGCATTTTTCAGCCCATTGTTCTCACCTCCATATCAACTCTGTTGAACATAATGTTACGGGTTAAATGATTACTTTTGCTTGTATTTGTTAAATAAGTACCATTTATCTATCTGTGCATAATTTTGGTTTAAAGAAATTACTCTATCCAAGACTCTCTATTCATGAGTCTCTTTCTATTACATGAGATAAACTGTAAAATTTGTCATTTTGCCATGACCATATCATAAAAATCTATTGTCTTTCTCCATGGTCTCCATCTTCTTCCAACTTTATAAATAACATGAACCTTTCCTAGAAATATCAACGGAGTTAGATCGGTAGTAGCACAACTCATAATCTCATACTTTGGCTAAAGAAATGGGGGACATGACTGCATTTCCCTTCCCATTAAGGTGGATTTGCTCTGGATGGGGGAAAAGAGCATTGATTTACAAGACACACACTCAGATTCTAACTCAGATCTCCAGAAAATTCAAGAAGGCACTGACCAATGAAAATCAAATGGTTCAGAGCATCAGCCTTTATGTCATCTGAGAATACTTTCTCCTCAAGCTACCTCAGATAACTGCCCATATCTCAGTTAGTTATGAGGCTTTACTTACCTGATGCTTTTGCCTTATCAGGGGAAGTTCTGGCACAAGACACAGCTTTAGTCTGAAAAGCAACCTCACAGCTTCAATAATCGATCATCAAAAGATACTGATTTTGAGAATCTAGGTCTCTTTGTAAATACTGTGATAAATGCTAAGGGTAAATTCTCATTTCTGCCATATGTTTTTTTTATAAAATATTTGAAACCAATTAGAATCTTTATTTCTATCAACATAAGACATGAGCTGTTTACTTTTATTTACAGAACAAGGAGATTTCCTTTAAATATCATAGGAAAAGAAAAAGGGAGAGCAATCAGAGTAAAGTGGTCTCAAAGTCAGAACTTGATCTTGAACTGGGCAGTTGTTCAAACACACAATCCTTTGTTAATTAATATCCTAGTTACTCACAGTACCCAGGAGATCCCCCAAATTATATTAATCTCCAGAGTAGAGGAAAACATAACAGGGTCAACACCCAAGGGAAAAAGGACAGTGTCTCACTCCCTTCTGATTCCACGAACAAGGTAGATGTGGCCCAGAGTGGAGGAAGAAGGTCCTTCTGGCAAGTTCTCTGTCCCAGTATTCTTTGGTCTTCCTAAAACAGAGGATTCTTGAGTCATTGCAAGGCAGTCCCAGATTTTAGGATGCCTTTGTTGAGGGAGTTTGGGTAACATCTAGAACGACTAGATATTCCAGTTTCCTGGAAGACATTAGTGTACCTCTACTGACCATGCCAAGTCATTAATAGCTCCCCCTTTTACTCTCAGAGGTGAATGCTGGCAAAATATCTGGGCAACACATTACTTATCCACTCTATTAATCAGAAAAACCTGGTTCTATCTGGCTTTAATTTATAAGATATTAAAATTATTTAAACCATTATAAGAAATGAAAATGATCAAGCACTATAAGAAAAATATGAAATTCTCTGCTTCATGTCTTCAAATATTTATATTTATGTACTTACTTAGCCTTATGCTAAATATGAATCTGTGTAAGACTGTGTTCCTTGCCCTTTTTATGAATTTAGCAAAATGTATCCTAGCTCATAAGATCTCATTGATTCACATCTATCCTTTCTGACTGTTTGTACAAAACCCAAACTCCTATGAGTTTATATTTTTCATCATCAGACTTTCAATTCTCCATATTTTTGCTCATGTGACTCTGCTATTCCTATCGTGTTCTGCCTTGATATGGTGGAAATCCTCTAAGATGGCCTGTGATGATGTTATCTCCTGGTAGGCACATCTTTGTGTGATACCCTCTCCTTAGGTCTTGGCTACACTTACCAACTCACTTCTAAGGAAAAGAATACAGCAGAAGTTATGAGATACCACTTTTGAGAGGAGTTTACAAAAAGACTGCCTTCCATCTTGGACACCTCTACTGCTTTCTACATCTTCATTCTGAGGAAGCCAGCTGCTCCATGGAGAAACCCATGTGGCAAGAAACCAAAAGAGATCTTTAGCCAACAGCCAGCAGGAAACGTAGGTCCTTAGTTCAATGGCCCATGAGAAACTCAGAAATCCTGCCAGCAATCTCACGAGTGAGCTTGAGAGCAGATTTTCCTTCAGCCAAGATTTTACATTAGATGGCAGCCCAGGGGACAACAAGATGGCAGCTTCTGGAAAGACCTGGAGGCAGGCACATCCAGCTAGGCTTCATCCGTAGAAATTGCCAGATAGTAAAGTGTTGTTTTAAGACACTACAGTTTGGGGTACATTTTTACTAGCAATAGACTAATTGCTAATTAATACTAACTAATACACATGAGCCTTGTCTCTTCCTATACCCACAGCTCAGCCTTCTCACCTTTCCAGCCCTGACTTTATTCTAGCTCCCAGTATAGTTTAGTCAACAGGCTCCCCAGTACTATCCTGTCCTTCAAAAAGACTGAGATGACCAAGGAAACTTTTCTTGCACAGCAGACTAGTGACCATAGCCCTTTCCTGTTTCTTGCGGACCCAAGATTCTGGTGCCACATTTTGGAATCAGTCCAGCCTCAGGTTAATGGAATCACATAGCCAGTGCCTGGGCCATCTCTTAGCATCCTTCTCTTCCTATTTTATCCTTAGAAAGAATCAGATTTTAGACCCATCTTCTGTTCTTCTCAGCATTTTTTAAAAGATTTTATTTATTTGAGAGAGGTCAGAGAGAGAAAGAGAGCATGAGTGGGTGTAGAAGGAACGGAACAAGCAGACTCCACGCTGAGCATGGAGCTTGACCCCAGGCTCAATCCCACGATGCGAGATCACAACCTGAATCAGATATTTAACCAGCTGAGCCACCCAGGCGCCCCTCTTTTTAGCATTCCTAATGCAGATGGCAGGTGGATGGCTGATTATCATGCCAGATCAATTTACAGAGTCTCAAATTTAATTCCCAGCAGTTTGGGGATAGTTTTTCATGAAGCAAAATACATAGTCGACATGCCTGTACATTTCCATGGGGCTGTGGGAAATACAAAACCAAGTATGTTAGAAAGATACCATTGTGTTCACTCAGGAGTTCATGTTCTTTAAAAAAAAAAAAAGAAAGAAAGAAAAAGAAATAACCCCAAGGGCATACATAACAAAGAGAAAACTGTGAACTGCAAAGAGACAGCACCTCAGGAAGAGTACAAGCAAGGGGGTGGAGGTATTTACATGGTGCGGAGCTTTGGTGTTGACAGGTTTCATTCTGAAGACCAGGCTGACTTCTATGAGGATCATTATTACATCTTATCCTCCTATGAGAACAATTCTCCAGCCACGTCAAAGTGTTTCTGCATCCATTAACGCTTCATTCTGAAAAGCTTGACTATGACAGAAGAAAAAGGTAGAATTTCATCTCAGCCTGAACTCGGGCTACTCAGCTAGTGGTCAGAAAACAAAGATTTCTCTTCATAAGAACACAAGGACAACAGCTTTGATACTCTCAGGCAAGAGCAGAATCACTCGGAGGCAGAATAAGGTTCCTTTTTGGGAAACGAATATCTTTTACCTAATGATCATAAACAATTCTACATACTCTGTCAGATTCCATATCCCAAGTATGGTCCAGACACAGAGCCACTGGGAGCCACCAACAAGAGCAAGAAGATGGCTACCCTGAAAATGGTATAAAACAGGATTCTCTCTGCTTTGCACTGCATCCCCAAGGGATAACTCAGGCAGCTCTGTCCTCAACAAAGAACTCTGATTATTGTATGATCTTTGTCAGATACAATGTGCTTGTGTTTTGAGAACATAAAAGGTGACTGTAAGCTGCATAACACTCAGCTTGACTTTTTCTAGAACTCATATCCAGGGAGAAGGACAAAGATGAGACAGATACCATCAGAATGCATGTCCATTTCTGAAAAAGATAGATGAGCCCCTTGTCACAAAGTATTTTTGCAAAATCTCAGACTGGAAAGAGGCATTGGTGGAACACAATCCAGGCCTTAGAGTGTCCCAAAGTTCCATTCTCAGGAAAACGAGTAAAGAAGTCAACTTGGAACCTCTGTCTTCTGAGAACCTGTCACTGCTCTTGGATTTAGATCTCTGTCTAGAAAGGTCAGTAGGGTCAACAAAGATGGTCTTTGGTGTTCCTTTAGTGGGTCCTCCTCCCTGCTCCCACTCTACCTCAGGTTTACTGTTACTCTTAGGTCATTCTTTATCTCTGTGATTTGCCCATCTCAAACACTTTCCCCCAAACACACACATGTGTACACACAGGAACACACACATACACACACACACACACACATTCACACAAAAACCCCAAAGCCTGTTCCAAACCCTCTATTCTTTCCAATCAAACTCAATCAAAATCAAACGTGCCCTCCACATAGCTAGTGACACAAAAGGGTAAGCATACCGGCCTTTACTTATAATTAATACCAGGTCCTGTGGAGCATATGAATCACAGCCTCCAAGTCCCAACTACCCACTCACGTTGCAATTTTTATTCAATTAATCTTTAAATAGTCCTCTAAAGTAGGAAGAAACAGTGACTCAGAGAGTCAATAAAACAAAATACCCTAAGTCTAATTTTTCCATGTTTGCCTTTGCACACTGAAGAAGAGAGAGACATGCCTCCATGCCACAGCTATCAGTACTAGGTGGTACTGTCAAGCTCAGCCTTAAAGAGGATGAATACAAATCAGACACAGCTCAAACTCTGACTTGGTTACTGAAATTCCAGTCAGAATCAAATGAATGCCAAATCCCTAAAGTAGACGGTAGCACAACTTCTTAGAAAACCAAATTGGCTGCGTATCTTTATGGGCTGAATTGTGTCCCCTCTAGAACTCATACATTGAAATCCTAACCCCATACCTCAGATTGGGACTATGTTTGGAAATAAGGCTTTCATAGAGATGATTAAGGTGGGCCTAATCAATATGACTGCTGTCCCTAGGAGAAGAGAAAAGGAAGACAATGTGAAGACACAGGGAGAAGATGGCCACCTACAAGGAAAGGAGGGAGACCTGGGTCAGGTGTTTTCCTCACTGCCTTCAGAAACAATCAACCCTGCTGACACTTTGATTTTGGATTTCTGGCATCCAGAACTGTGAGACAACAAATTTATGTTGTTTAAATCACCCAGTCCATAGTACTTTGTAACAGCAATCCTAGCAAACTAATACAATATCCGTTCCACATTAGGCAGCAGCGTGGTTCCCTGGGTAGAGCCATGCGTTGGGAGTCGGAGAAAGCTTGGTTGGAATTGCCACACCACCACTCCCTCCCTGAGTGAACTTGGGCAAGGTACTTCCTCTCTCTGGGACCAGTTTCTTTATCTATAGGATGGATAATAATGTCTATGTCATGGAGCTGTTATGAGGATTGGAGGAGAAAACACACTGAAATGCTGGACACATGGTAAGTGCTCAATAACAATGACTCAGCATTGATGGTTTCACAAGTCTTTGACCTTGGTAAAACAGGACTATGAACAGAAATGACATTAATAAATTAATCTCTGGATGCGGAAAACATTAATCTTTGTAGTTTATAAGCACTTCAACATCAAGGGAATACCAGTGATCACGAGTTGAAGGTATCTTGGATGAATTATGAATGGTTCTGCTGACAGCCTTATAAGTTAAATACAACATTTCAGGAATAAATTGATACAATGGATTCAATAAATTTTTACAATCTTTCCAAGAGATGTTGAAAACTGAGATAGGTAGTCTTTAACTGCAAAGCCATCTGGGTCCTAGATCCTTGACATTGTGCCTTATTGGATTGTGGTTTGCAGTTTACTGGATGAAATCAGATTTCTCTTTAGCTTCCTTGACCAAAAGTGCAGAAATCTTTCACCCACCAGAGGAAAGGTTCTTGTCCAAGAGTTGTTCTTTATTTTATGGATTTTTTAAAAAATTCTTCCCTCTTTTTACACTTTACCCAGTACAGCCCAGCAAGCAGAATACTCGAAACCAGGAGTAACTGTTGCTACAGGAAAAGGAGACATCAGGGCACAAACTTTCTTCAGGTGAGATCATAAGGGGTAAGTGGCCAGGATCCTGGTGTTCTGGACCTCATCTTGGATTGCTCCATTACATCCAGCAGAGAGGACATCACCAGGCCTGGCACAGTCTGTAATTACATGGATATTTCTGGATTAAGGTCACCTTAGCTGGTTGGCCTAAACTCACCCTGTTCTTCTTGTCCCTGGAGGAATATAAGGTTCTTCTCATTATGTCCCCTTCACTCACTCATTCATTCACCAAAATCTGTAACCACGCCATTAGTCAGTTAAGGCTAGGCCCTGATGTCAAAACAAACAATTCCAAAACCTTAGTGTCTTAACCCAAGTGCAAGTTTATTTCTTCCCTTTGCAAAGCCCAGTGTATCCCAAGGGCAGCCACTACCATGTGGCCACTTAGAGACCCAAGCCACCTCAACTGGGTCTTCACCAACATAATACAGGCCTCTTCAGTTACTACACAAAGGAGATATCTAAGGGGGTGGTTCTCATTGACAGTGAAATGCTTTGATCCAAAAATGGCACATGTAACTACTGCCTAAGGTCCGCTGACTAAAACTAATGACATCTTCTCCCACCTCCAAGAGGGGCTGGGAAATGCAGTGGAGCACACGGAATATTTGCCGAGTGCTACTGTGCTACAATCACCTACTAGATTCTATACCTGCACTGTCATCTGTCTAATATGGTAACCACTAGCTACATATGGCTCTTGGGTGCTTTGCCTTGTGACTAATCCAAATTGAGGTGTGCTGTACATATAAAACACATACCAGATTTCAAAAACGCAGTATAAAAAAAAATTAAAGGGGCGCCTGGGTGTCTCAGTGGGTTTGAGCCTCTGCCTTCAGCTCAGGTCATGATCCCGGGGTCCTGGGATCGAGTCCCACATCGGGCTCTCTGCTCAGCAGGGAGCCTGCTTCCCCCTCTCTCTCTGCCTGCCTCTCTGCCTACTATGATCTTTGTCTGTTAAATAAATAAACAAAATCTTTGAAAAAAAATTAAAAACATCTCCCTTATAATTTTATACTAATGACATGTTAAAGCAGCAATATTTTTATGCACTGGCTTAAATGTATTATTAAAATTAATTCATGTGTTTTTTTCCATTTTAATGTGGTACTAGAACATTTTTTAATTACATGTATAGATCTCATTATATTTATATTGTAGAGTGCTGTTCTGGACTCTACTCCAAGTTCTGGGGAGAAGAGTTTTGTTTGTTTGTTTTTTGTTGGTATGGAGCCCAGGATGGCGCCTGAACTCACAATGCAGAGATCAAGACCTAAACTGAAATCAGGAGTCAGATGCTTAACCAACTGAGCTACCCAGGCAGCTCTGGAGAGAAGAGTTTTGGTTTTGTTTTTGGTTATTTTTTTTTATCTTTTAAAAATAATTTTATTTATTTATTTGACAGAGGGAAACACAGTGAGAAAGGGCACAGGCAGGGGGAGTGGGAGAGGGAGAAACAGACCTCCTGCTTAAGGGGGGATGAGGGACAGGGGGCTCAATCCCAGGACTCTGGGATCATGTCCTGAGCTGAAGGGAGACACTTAACAATTGAGCCACCCAGGCACCCCTGGAGAGAAGTTTTAAACAAGGGGCTGCCTCTGCCTCTGCCTGGTGGTCTGTTTTCCACAGACTATAAGTGGGAGTTAGCCTTGCCAATGCTCTTCTTCCTTATCTATAAATCCTGGCCATAATTTTGATTCCTTCCTAGGACTGTAGTAAGGATTAAATGAGATCATGAATATGAAGCACGGTGTTGGGCACATAGTGAGCACTCATCATTCCTAGTCATTTTTCTGTTGCTATTATTACCTCTGGAAAAAACAACCATATTAAAATCTCTTTTTCCCCATTCTATACTATTCCTGTGGTTCTGCTCTTGCTCCTACTGAGTACCTAGACAAATATCTCACACATTTTTAACTGTGTGGAAGAGGAACATTGTTAAAAACACATAGGGTGAGGCTCAGTCTTGGCCAACCTTGGAGGTTTTGCTGTCCTACTGGGATAAGAACGTGGACCAAGCTAGATGACCAAGAGGTTAACAAAAGTATAGAAAGAGAAAGTCTGGCTAAAGGAACACCAAGAATAAGAATTTGAGGAATGTTGCCTTATGTTGTATTTTAATTAATCACTGTGGTTTTGGTAGTCCTAAAGACATGACTAATACGAGTAGTGTAAATGTTTGGATTAAAAAAAAACACAGGATTTCAGACAACTCAAGAAGAGGACTTCTTGGAGGAGGGAGAGGGAGTGTGTGTGTGTGTGTGTGTGTGTGTGTGTGTGTGTGTGTTAAAGACAAGGCCCAGACTGAGACTTATGGGCAACCTGGGGGTAAAAACACATAATTTGGAAGCCTCCAAGCCAGCATTTTAAAAATATTTGTTCACCACTTACTTGGAGGAGAGAACGGGCACCACCTTTGGAAGGGCAGGAGAATGGGGGCTCTGATGGGTCCTCTTCACTAGCAACACAGCTATCCCGAGAGCTAACCCAAGCACATCTTTTAAGGAAAGGTTATAGCCTGTTTTTGTGACTCAAGTTTGCACTTCGGGGGTCTCAATTTTGCTCCCAGAAAAGTATTAAATTCCCTGAGGAAAGTTCTGGTAAAGACAAATTTCTAAATCTTACTACATTTCCACTGAGGTTTTAGAACCCAAAAAAACTGCCTATCTGTCCTCTCTCTTGATCCAGAGAGACAAGGTACAAGGTCAAAGAGAGGGTTGATGGAACTAAATCTACAACACAACCCACAAGATGTGAATTCTTACTGGATGCTCTGGTGGGAAACACTGAAGCAAAGAGAACTCTCCAAATTCATCCGGGATGTTGTTAGATAACATTTGGCCTAGGTCCCCGCAAAGTCTTTAAAGTCCTTGGATGGTGAGGAGAAGGTAAGGCTGAAAAGACTGCTACCCAAGGAGGAGGTGATGGTAGGGACATGATAAGCAAGAGAGAACCATTCCAGTGTATTGATCTGGCCCAGCAGCTTCCAGTGTTACTGGCAAAGAAAGGCTCCGTTGATGTTTCCAACAATGGGGTGAGGCAGGGCAGTTATGGTGAACACAATCCTTGGACTTTATGTGTGCTATGGACTGAATTGTATCCCTCCAAATTCCATAGGTTGAAATCTTAACCCCCAATGGGACTGTATTTAGAGATACATCCTCTAAGGAGGTAATTCATGTAAATGAGGTCCTAGGGTGGAGCCTTGATTCATATGATTAGTGTCCTTGCAAGAAGAGATTCTCTTACAAGAGTTCCTGTGTGCTCTTGCTGTCGCTCTCTCTCTCTGTCCCTGCCATCATGTCAGGGTACAGGGAGAAGGTGGCCATCTGCAAACTGGAAAGTGGGCTCTTGGCAGAACCAAATCTGCTAGCACTTCAGCTTGGCTGGACTCCCCAGCCTCCAGGACAGTGAGAAATAAATGTTTGTTGTTTAAACCACCCGGTCTATGGAATTTGGTTATGACAGCCCACCACTAAGACAGAGCATAAAAATTTAATTTAATTTAAAATCAGAGGCATGGTTTTCCCTGTTGGCAATAATAGAAAAGATCCCCCTCCCTTCCTCCCAAACCAAAAATTATAAGTAATTTTTCCTCTCTTTAAAATGTAGATAAATCCTCTTGAAAAACCATGTAGGTTTTTTGTCTTTTTTAGGACACGGAAATGTCTTTCTCAAAGACCTAGGAGTCAACTCTTTGAAATGCAAATGTCTAGATTGATAGCACCCTTATTTCCCATTTTCTGAGGGTGGGAGTAGGAACCTAACCTCTGTGGGTGCCTGGCTCTGAGTAGCACAGCAACCTCCAGTCATACAGATATGACAAGTTGGTTTTCCTCTGGATAAAGCCAATTAGCTAACACAGATGGCCACCCCAATTACCAGATAAAGTTAGGAAGGACTATGTGTGACAAATGGTGCTGTCAAGTCCTCTTACTTGAGAGCTAGTTGTTTATCTTGAGAGGAAGTCTGTCATGAGTTTGATCTGTTTGGCTATAAAAGGATGGGAGTGCTTTCTGTCTTTACAACCTATTAAAGGTGACCCTGATACACATCATGTTCAGATTTCATGCTTAATAATAAAAGCAGTGTCTCTCTCTACTACCTTGGTGAAAAGGACTTCTGGATTGGGAGCAGATTTTGTTCTTAATTCTATTTCCCCAACAGAGTGTAGTACTAGGCACCCTGCCTACATCCTGAGAGACAACAGGCCATGTGGAATGGAAGGACCCAGGAGAGGGACTAGGACTAGCAAATCTACCGTTAGGACTGAGCTCTGGAGGTGCCTTCTATCATCTCACTCCCCTCTGAGCTGGTGAACCCTGGAGAAACACAAGTGTCTAATTATTACTCCCACTCAAACAGTATGCAGCCCGGTGGTGCCATGTCCCCTTGAAGCTAAGAATGGTATGTTGGTGCATTAGTTCGACCTTTGAGCTACTCTAATACCATCAGGTCTCAGGCTGGACCCAGATTTCCCTCCTCCAGGGCTATGAATCTGAGATTAGTATCAGATTCACCCGAGGGAGTTTTTTTTAACGTACAAATGTCCACTTCCCACTCCAGACCTACCGAATCAGAAACTCTGCAGGTAAGGACTAACCACCAGGTTTAAAAAAGCCCTCTGGGTTATTAAAATGTCTGTGATAGCTTGAGAACTACAGTCTTTAAACCTGAGGTGCTTTCAAAAGGACTGATGTCTGGGTCTCACCTCCCAACAATTCTGATTTAAGTAGCTTGGAGTGAAGCTTGCTTAAAAATCCCATGATTTTAAAAATAACCCAGATATTTCTAATATGCAACCCAAGTGGAGACTCTCTGCCTCAAAACATCTAAATAAATGGACTCCTCCTGAATGGACCCTCTGAAATTCTGTATAAAATTGGGTATATGTGCATATGGGTATTTTCCTGGGACAGGACCCACAGCTTTCATCAAATTCTCAAATAGATCTATTATGTCAAAAGTGGTTAATAATAGGAGGGTTTAAGAGATAGTACATTCATCTTATTTATATAGTAACTTGGAGACTCATGGAGAAAGTGGTTCAAAATTTAGTGAGTGCCAGAAATGCTAAATTAATATGAACTAGCCTTTTCCAACCAATAACAATAATGGTTTCATATATCTTAAAACAGGGAAGGGGAAAGAGAGAACACCTATGACTTCATAGTGGTCTCTATCATTGTCATCATTAGAATCTATTCAACACTCTAGGAAACAGGCTACCATTTTGGGTAGTTTATCACATTTGACCTCCCTGCAAACCTGTGAGCTATGCCAGGTCAGGTAATCTGATCTCATTTATAACTGAGGAGTTAACTGACTTGCTCAAGGTTATGCAAGTCAGAGCAAAACAAGAACTTAAAGGCATTCTTCAGTATTTGGTCTTAACTGAATATAAAATAAACATGGCCAGACCATACATGAAAATGAACCTTAGACCCAAACCTTGCAGCAGCCTGCCCAGGAATCCAACCCTCTATCTACAATAAACATTCCAGGAAGCCAGCCTACTATAAGCCAGACTTGCAGGAAGCCAGAGTGCTATCTTTAGTGACAATTCAGGAAGTTAAACAATAACTTCCCTAAAAGTTGACCCCAATGGCCAGGACCTAAAAAGTGTCAGGTTTCCTAATTTTCTTTTTTAAGCTTTCCTAATTTTTGACCTCACTTCCAACTTAGTGCCAACCAGCTAAAGTCAGAAATGTACCTTAACCAATCACATAGAACCCCACTCCTACTTAGCCCACTTCCAGCTTCCCCAGACCCATGGTCTCCAAGCAGGCACACCTGGAGCCTTCCCTTATCTCCTCTATGAAGTTCTCCCATTCCTCGGCATGCCAGTCTCTGCCAAACCCAAGTGACAATGGCTGACTCTCTGCTCTTCCAGCACTGTGAATAAATAGCTTTTGCTTTTCTCATCATGTTGTTTATTTCCTGTTCTGTCTTTATTTCCACAACTATCAACTCAAGCTTGTCCTTCACAGTTTCAAATGCAAGGACTATCACTGACAACTAAACACTGCATTTACCTTCATACTGATACACTGAGAGGATGACTCTTTTTCAAGTTAGCCCAGTGTATGGCCTTTCCCAGTGGACTTTCTATAACTCATGGTCTATAGTAAGTAGATCAATACAGCAGATAGATTCATGGAATAGACTCTAATCTCAAAGTGGTTCTCAGACTGAGGACCTAAATCAGATCTGAGATGAATGTTTTAAGTGATACCTTCTTCTTCCCCCGAGGTCATATATAATTCAGACCTTCACTTTTAGACCTGACTGTGGAATAATTATGATTTCTTACCTATATAGGTTTTTTTGTTATTCCCTTTTCCAAAGCATTCTTTATCATCATCTCCTTTTATTGACTGTGAGGTAGAAGGATGGGGCTGAGAAATGAAAGGAAGCTTGACCTACAGAAAGGTTGCATGGCTTGCTCAAGGTCACAAGAGCAGGGCCTAGGCCTTTCAGCAACCCTCTCTGATACTTCTTCCAAAACACACAGTGCCTACTCAATCCAAGGACACAGAACACTGCGGTCTTCACATTGCTAACCAGGGGCTTCCTCTTGAGGCCCTTCTGCCCCCAAGGAAAGCCATTCTCTGCCTTCATTACCTGCTCACCTTGTCCCCAGGGAACCTGGAATAAGTTTCCTTCACAACCTCTTAATGACACAGTGGGGTTGGAGAAGGACATTGCTGAGTCATTTCCAGCCAAAGGAAAGTGTTATTTATAACAACAATCTGCACAAAGAAACTTTGGTGTTAACTGAAATGACTTCCTTCTGGCACAGGATAAGTACCAAGCTAATTGTCACCAGTACCCTTTAAAGCAGCCCATGAAGTATACACAGGCTGCTAATTGCCCCCTCCAGGGTTTCCCATCTCTCTACCCTGGACACAATCAGGTTCTTTAGCCTCTCCCAAATGGGTTGCATTTCAGACAACTTCAGAGCGTTCTTCTTCCAATGTAGTTTAAATCATAGTGTACATTCTACATAAAAGATGACTATGGAGAAAAATGAAAATTGTGCAGTATTTCCATCAATGTATGGTCTCTGTGTGTTTATAATTATCATTTGCATCTGCCCCTGGCATTTCCACCATACAGTCTTCCATGTTGCTTCCTTTCTCTTGCACACTACCCTCCACTGTACTCACCAAGCCTTTCATCTTTCCCATGCAACAAATCATTGTTGCCCTCCTGGGAGGCAAGACTCATTTCTTGATCTGGACCTTCCCATAAAAGTGCCCAGTTTGGTTTATGTGCCATAGAGCAGGTTAAAATTAGCAACAATAGATGTTCCTTGACATTTACTATATTACCCAAATGAGTTCTGATTATATATTGTCTTGCTTTTTACTCTCGTATGATTAAATACGGAGAGGTATCATAAACCAAGACCCTACCATATCTTCCATCTATATTACAATTTTGTTAGCCATCACTGAGTTGGTGCCTCAAGAATCTGGCTGAATCAATGTCTTTCTTATACAATATGCCTAGTTTCCAGTATGTGAAAAATAAAGCTGCATATTTTTTCAAAGGTACAAAAAGACTCTCATCACACACTTGTCCATTTTCTTACTTACTGGTCCATCAATTTATTGTCCACTTCTTACTTTTCTTGCTTGTTCCTAGATGCAGAAGTAAATAGAAAGTTTAAATTTTCTCTCACATTTAACCCTTACTAATAAAAAATATCAAATGTTTGTCTTTGATATTTGGAGTACACATACGTCCAGGGATAAAACTTTAGTTGAGACTTCAAACATAGCCAGACACTTGAAACTCCCTTTCCCACATTTGCACACAGATACTACAAAACCTACTCAGAGGGTGAGAAAGTGAAAAAAAGGAAATAATCATCAAAGTAAGTTTTTGCCATGGCAATGGTATAGGTTAATGTTTGAAGTGTTTAAAATGTTAAGATAAAGTGTTAAAAGGGGTTTGCATGAAATCTGTAAGATACTACCTATGGAATGATATTATATATTCTATTCTATAACACACTTATATAATACTTATATAATATATGGCATATGTTATATATAATAATAGATTATATATATATATAAAACACATTTATATAATACTTACCTATGCATGGAAAATGACTTTAACCTTCTCCTTTCATCATTTTCCTGGAATTTTACCATGACCATGAATTACTTTTACAGAAAAAATGCTAATTAAGAAATCACCAATCTCTTAATATAATTCTCAAGACTATAGTGGTGTCTAGATCTAGACATCTCTGAATTGGTATGACTGCTTTTTCTAATGCCCTACAGATCCTACTCCATTGAATTGGATTTGACCAGAGTGGACAAATTTTTTCTGTGAACAGCTCCATAACAAATATTGTGGGCTTTGTGGACTAGTGTCTGTTCTAACTATACAACTCTGCTGTTGTTCAAAAGCAACCAAAAACAACATGTGAATGAATGGGTGTAGTTAAGTTTCAATAAAACTTTCTTTACAAAAACAGGCAGGAGCCTGGATTTGCCTCATGGGCCATAATTTATTAACCTCAGATCTAAACCAATATTGTAGCCATTAGCCACATGAGGCTGTTTAAAATAATGAAAATAAAATAAAATTTAAGATCCAGGGATGCCTGTGTGGCTCAGTCAGTTAAGCATCTGACTCTTTGATTTCCGCTCAGGTCATGACCTCAGGGTCAGGAAACTGAGTCCCATGTGGCGCTCTGTGCTGGGTATGGAGCCTGCTTAAGATTCTCTCTGCAATGCCCCCCCGCAAAGAAAACAAAAATTTTAAATTCAGTTCCTCATTTGTACTAGCCACATTTCAATTCCTCAATGACCATACACGGCCAGTGGTTGCCATATTAGATAGCACAAAGAGAAATCTTCCATCATCATAGAAGAGTTAAACTCATCTCTCAAGATCTTTAAACTACATTAGAATTCTTTGGGTAAGAGTGGAAAAAAGCATATTATTCCCTGAGCTACTAAATCCTAGTCATTTTGACATTTACTGAATATGAATGATTTATAATAATATCAAGTAGTGTGAAAGCTTCATATCCTGCACAAAATTGCCATGGTGTGATTTTAAGCAACATTTAATTTTCACCAGAGACTAAGTGTTAAAAAGCATGTTGAATGTTTATTTCAAAGATTTAAGGGTGGAAAACCAAAACTGTCTATACAGCAGAGATTATGGGGTTGGCCTCTACTTACTTTAAAAAAAAAAAAAGAAAAACAATCTTAGGAAACTGAAATCTAAAATACAGTAGTTTCAAATAAACCCAAAAATGATGAGTAGGAGGCAGTGGGGAGAGGTAAGATAGAAGGACACCTGACATAACCATGTCTAGGAAATATATCATTAAAAAACTACCACTTTATTCCAGAGGTAGTCAAAAGTCAAAGTCAAGGGATTTGTCCAAGTTTCACTTCCCATTACTTCTACCCCCCCAAAATTATTGTGATTTCCTTAGGAATCAGAGATGAATGCAAGATGGGATAGAGACACCCCCTTTATAAAATCATGAGCTAGGAGAGTCTCCAGATGATGACAAATCAGCTTGGGAAAGTACACAGGGCATGAAGAACAAAGGGAAAGACTGTAAGAGAAAATAGTACCATAGCATTTCCCACTTGTTCATCAGATTTGCAGAAGCTTCCATGCTTCCTGTGTATTTCTTGGTGGTTTAGGTGGACACACTACTTACTGCCCACTCCCTCCCTTTTACAGATGGAGAATTCACATTCCAAGGCTGATAGATATGCAGAACCAATCCCCTGAGGGAAGAAGCTCACCTAGTGGCCAAATGAAATCTGTCTCCCTCAAAGCTCATTTGAAGTGGTTGTGTAAGCAGCTGGCCACAGCAGAAGCAATCAATGTTTGTCCTCAAAAAATCAAGACTACTAACTACAGAAAGAAGGATCAAGAGTCTGAGAACAAGTTGGTTTGCTTTTGACTTTGAAGCCCACACCACAACAAGAGATCAGAGAGAAATATGTTCAGCTAAACTTGGCACAGGTGGGGAGTCAACAGTCTCATTCCAAACTGAGCAATTTTATAATTAAAGAACAGGGGCGGCCAAAATAAATGGAACGACATTCATCAAGTGTTAAAAATACCAGTGTACAAATTCATGTCTTTCATTTCAAAAGGAACTTCGACAACTTCCAATGGGCACCATGTTGTGCAAATGACACACATTATTCTGTTTAACTAGCTCAGGTATCAAAAGGCTGATGTGGCTCCAATGGGAATCCCAATATTACATCCAGCAAGCCGGGAGGCCATGACAGCTGTCTCAATGTGACTGCAATCAAATTCTCAATGT
>RCUC01120113.1:0-36725 GCA_003697995.1 Taxidea taxus jeffersonii
GAGGGCGGGAGCTGATCTGCGAGAAGGCTGCGGCTGTCGGGGTGGGGGCCTCAGAAGTGCTGTGCCGCCGGGGCCGGGAGAGCCCCTTCCAGGCCCAAGATCAGAACACAGAGCTGCCTCATGTGCACACAGCAGGGTTTGGGGCCTGTGTACCAGGGAGTCTTGACCTCGGCTTTTGCATTTGTATGGGAGACCCCTGTGTCAGGGAACCGACTGTCGTGAAGCATGTGTGCACGTCGGCTCCTTTCGCTGGCCGGGCCTGTGTGTGCCCGCCTTGGGGCTGGTCTGTCGTCACCACCTGTGGGACTGTCCCGTGGACCCCCACACCGCTTTAAGGGTTAGAGCATTTGGAAGCAGTCTTAAATTTCTGTTGACTTTAAGGGTTTCACCTTTACTCTCATAAATAAGGGTACTTTTTGTGGTGAGATCCTCGTTGTTGGGAGCAGAGGCTTTCCTTCAAATTGTGTTGTGTTTGGCGAGTTTAAGTGAGTTTGTGAGAAGACACTCATCTCCAACGTAGTTTGCACACTTGGCATCTTTGTGAAGAAAGCCCGATCAACAGTTGGACTTTAGGAATTCAGGTCTCCCGGAGAATAGAGCTTTCTGGAAAAGTGAGCCGCAGAGCCCTGAGATGGGTGATCTTCTCTCCCTCCAAAGTTTTCCTTTCAGACTGCTCTGCCCTTCTTGGGGCTGCCTGAGTGCCTGGGCCTGATCAGCTGGGAGGGCGCCTGCCGCTCTTCCTCCATCCAGGCTTGGCCCTTGCCTCCCGCTGGCTGTGCGGAGACGTGGTAGGGAAGTCAGGGCCACTTAGGAGGGGTTTGCCCAGAATTATCGTTGTGGCCCCAGCTTGTCGCCGTGACCGTGCACACTGTTCGTCTGACCTGTCCAGAGTAACTGGCCGTGGATGAGGTGAGCTGCGCCTGGGCTGGTGCTGGGGCCTTGGCCCTTGACCAGACCTCCGGGGCCACAGGCCACTGTGGAGCGGTGGAGGCTTTCCCTCACATCGGCCCAGGGCTCATCCCCATGTCGAGCCGATGCAGGGTGGCCTGGGTTTCTCTGCCATGTCTTCAGAGTTTAAGTTGATAACATTATTTAGTCTTATGGGCTTGTCTTTGAATAATTTTAATATGGATTATCCAAAAATTTATCCAGTCCTTATTTGTCTTTGAATTTTAGGAATCTTCTAAGGAGTAATGTCAGAGTTTCTGTGATTATCTTTCCCCAACACTCATTGTTTATTTATAAAAAAGAAAAGAAATCAGCGGTGTGGTAGAAACTGATGGGGCAGGTACCTGGGAGGCTGAGCCTCAGGAAAGTGGGTTTGGAGCCTTTTGTGCAGGGTGTGCTGCGTGGCCTTGGGAACACCCCTCACCTTGCCCGAGGCTCTTCACCTGTGTGGGCCGGTGAGGAGGCTCACGGGTGGGAGAAGGGTGGGAGTTAGACACACATCATGTGTCTAGTAACGAAGGTTCTACACAAAATCTTACCCTTCGTAATGAAACAAGATGGGATTGGGAGGGAGACAAACCAAAAGAGACTCTTAATGTCATAAAACGAACTGAGGGGGGTGAGGGGGAGAGGGGTTGGGAGAGGGGGGTGGGGTTACTTTATATGTTTAAATAAAAAAGCTTAAATAAAAAAAAAATTAAAAAAAAATCTTACCCTTCATAATTTATACTGTATGAGTAGCAGCAACTATTTTTTTAAAAGGTATCTGAAATCAAATACAGTAAAATTGAACTTAGCTGTGTTATGATGAATTACATTTGATGTGGTCATTTCATGTCCACTGACAAAGGAGAAACACTTGTGGACGAAGAGCAGTGCCTTTCTGAGTGGCAGAGCGCAGGTCCTTGTCTGTCCTGGGAAGAAAATGCATTCATTTTAACGTGTCACAGAGCGGTTGCCTTTATTTTACTTACAGATTGTTATTGAAGCTGTAGACGATTGGTACAGGTTTATTTTATGATTAAATTAAAACAATTTTTTAAAATTTTTAATTTATTTGAGAGCACCAGCGGGGGGAGGGGAATGGGCAGGGGGAGGGCCAGAGGGAGGAGGAGAAGCAGGCTCCCCGCCGAGCAGGGAGCTGGATGCGGGTCTCCATCCCAGGACCCTGAGATCGTGACCTGAGCTGAAGGCAGAGGCTTCACCGACCGAGCCCCCCGGGCGTCCCTGTGGTTACATTTGGAGGGAGGGACATACACATCCAGTGATGGTGCTGTACAAACTCAGAAAGGTTGTTTTGTTTTAATCCTCAAGAAAGCCTGACTGAAACCTAGATTATGTCCACACATATCTCCGTGTGCTGTAAAGATGCCAGGGCTGCCTCCTGTCCTGTGTTGCTAAGAGTCTGTGACGTGTCCAGAAGTGACGCGGCCACGTTAGCGCTCACGTAAAGAGCAGACACTGCTTTCATTGCCTTTATATCTTAGCATTTCCCCTTACCCCAAGCCTCTTGTTCTTGTTGACGTAAACAAAAAACGTGGGGCGCCTGGGTGGCTCAGCGGGTTAAAGACTCTGCCTTCGGCTCAGGTCAGGATCTCAGGGTCCTGGGATTGAGTCCCGCACCGGGCTCTCTGCTCGGCAGGGAGCCTGCTTCCCAGCCTCTCTGCCTGCCTGTCTGCCTGCTTGTGATCTCTGTCCGTCAAATAAATAAATAAAATCTTTAAACAAACAAACCAACAAAGTGCTTTTCCTGGGAAGTGCTCTGTGCAGGGTCGTGTAGTTAGATTTGGTCCGTCGCCTGACTGTGCTGTAGAATAGGGGGCTCTCGTTCTGGATGTGACGTAGATGGCTGTGCGTTGGTGGCCTTGGTCACAGCTGCACTCCTGCACATCACCCTGGGCCCGCCCTGTGCCCTTGAGGTGGGCAGGGTCCAGGCCAAGGCCCTGGAGCGGCCTTGCTGCCGCGGACATTTGATGAAAGTGTCAGAGTGGGGTTAAATGGGTGAGGGTCTCTGAAGGCCCTGGAGTAAGACTTTGTCATGTCTCTGCATTTTTTCTCTATTTTATTTTCCTCTCTGTTCTGTGCTGGTTGAAGAAATTGTTTTGTTAATAATTCTTTTTCTCCTTAGGAATTGGATTTCAAAGGGCGGAGAACACTGCCTTTCAGAAATGTCAACAAAATAAATAAAATTTTTGAAAAAAATGGGGTCCCTGGGTGGCTCAGTCGGTTAAGTGTCTGACTCTTTTTTTTTTTTTTTAAAGATTTTATTTATTTATTTGTCAGAGAGAGAGGGAGAGAGAGCGAATGAACACAGGCAGACAGAGTGGCAGGCAGAGGCAGAGGGAGAAGCAGGCTCCCTGCCGAGCAAGGAGCCCGATGTGGGACTCGATCCCAGGACGCTGGGATCATGACCTGAGCCGAAGGCAGCCGCTTAACCAACTGAGCCACCCAGGCGTCCCATGTGTCCGACTCTTGATTTCGGCTCAGGTCATGATCTCAGGGTCATGAGGTTGAGCCCTGCACTGGGCTCTGTGCTGAGCGTGGAGCCTGCTTTTAAGATTCTCTGTCCCTCTTTTCCTCTTCCCCCACCCCTACTGCTCATGCTCGCGCGCGCGCTCTCTCTCAAAAAAAAAAAAAAAAAGAAAAAGGAATAAAAATGTCAACATTGCCACTTCAGGGTTATAGAAACCTCAACTCCTGTCTTTTGTTGACTCTTAAGGACGCAGTACAGGGTTGCTAAGTCCGGCAAAGAAAACACACAGGATGCGCAGGTACGTTTGAAGTTCAGGTAGACACACTTACACTGAAGACATGGTCTGTCACACACCTGAACTTCCAGTGTACCTGGGCGTCCACAGCTCGGGCTGTCTGCAGTGCTGGCCTCCTTGGTCGCTGGACGTGCACTTGGCCGAGTGAGCCCGGCAGGGTCAGGCTCTGCTTCACCCCAGGACACATTTCCTCTGGGTTTTGTGTGCGAACTCGCATTGAAGGAGAAATCTTCAGTCATTTGTCTCCATCCACGTCAGTTCTTTAGTGCATTAGGTTTACATCCAAAAGAGCAGAATATCATTTTCTAGAAGGTCGCGTCTAACTCCAGCACATCAGGGGCATACCGGGTGGGCTCTGTTATTCCGTCCTGCCTTTGCAGGAAGACTTGCTCAGTTTCTGTTGTTACGAGCCGTTCTGGTCATACGCTGGACAGACTTGGTACAGCGCCTCCCCTGCCCACACTGGCGGTTCGGCCTGTGGCCATCACAGCACTCTTCTGATTGGGAATTTATTCCGACGTGAGCCTGTCCAGGCGAGTGAAGGGACTGTTAGCGCCAGCAGTTGTGGGGCGCAGACTCTCTCTCCGGCTTCGCTGCAGGTCCCCGAGCGCCTTGGTGAGGCAGTGGGGAATGGAAGAGGGTGCCAGGCGAGAGCCCACCCCGAAGGCCTTCTCTCCCTCCGTGTTCCCCTTTCCTTCCTCCCTGTCCTGTGCCGTCGTCAGTGGTCACTTGGGGTGATGGGCAAGGAGGGTGCTTGGGTTTTACAAGTAGGAGGTGCACATGCGGCAGGGGGTGGATGTTTTGTCCTTGGCTGCTGTTCCTGTCCACAGCCTGGCATGGGGCTTAGTGCTTATCAGAAGATTCCTGAACGCAGTCGGGGGGATCCAGAACAGAAGAGTGGCTCTTTCTGGCATTTGAGAGCACGTTACGTAGTGATCTTTAAACAGAGTGTTTTGGGAGAAGGAGTCATGAAACTTAATTTCATGGCAGGGACATGTGGCTGACAGTGGGTACAGGAGACAGCTGGTGTATAGGTGCATTCGTGAATGTTGTGGGGAGGCCCGCTCTGCTGTGCCAGCCCTGGGTGCGTCTTGGGACATGGGAGCCTGGGGGTCTGGAGGTGGGTTTTTTAAGCAGGCCTCCGATATGGGAAGCTTGGTGTCCTTGGTGTGGGGCCTTGGCTTCAAGGCCAAGTGAAACTCCTAAAAGCTGCTTAGGACCCAGAAGGCTCTTCCTTGTATGGGTTCTGTCTACTGGGGTTTGCCAAACAAGAAATCAGAACTGATGCTTAAAAACAGATACTTAGAAATAACAACAGTAAGCATGTAACGTGTTGTTTTCATGTTAAGGTAAATAATTTCTGTGAAAAGTAACCATTTTCTAAAACAGCCACCTCAGAAGAGTGGCGTTGCTTTACAGGTTGGTCTGCTTCCAGCTGAAGGGGTGTGGTGTTGGGTTGCAATCTGTGAGAAGGTCTGGCCTCACACAGACGTGTGTGTTTTGAGCCTTTTAGATAATTCCGGATGCTTGGTCCACTAGGCTAGGACCTGACAGGGCAGTGGCCTCGCTCCCTGTGAGGGTTAAGCCCGTGGCCTGCCTCGCATCTTAACGCAGCTCCCCACGTGAGTGTGAAGATTGGGTGCTGCTCACTGGGGAGACGCCGGCTCGCTGACTGCTGGAGAACTCCAGACGTTGCCGCGCTTCATGGCCCGACAGCAGAGTCGTACCTCCTGATCACCCGGCCCGCGCCGCCGCAAGTCTGTAAGTGCGGGGCGGCTGTCAAGCTCATGGAGGCGGACGCATTTACCGAAATTCTCATTTCCACCCAGAAGCCGTTCCCACGCCGGCAACACATGCCGCTCGTTTTCTTTGAGGTCGCAGGCTCACTGTGTGTGTTTTGAGGAAGTGTTCGCCAGCTGCCCGGTCTGCGTAGCCATAGCTCTGGCCGGTTCTTCCAGATGCAGGTGCCCAGTGAGTGACCCAGCCCAGCCCCTGCCGCCGGGCCTTTCCGGAGTGGCCAGCAGCCCCAGGTTGCTGCCGCTTGCCTGCCTTCCGCCGCTTTCAGGAGAAGGCCGGTGCGGAGGTCGCTAGTCTTGCTGCTTCACCAAGGGCACTCTCAGGTGAAGGCGGCTTTACCCGAGTGCCCAGCATTGAAGGATCACTTAGAGGTTTAATTTGGTGCCATCATCTTGACTCTGCTAAGGTGCCCCAGGAAGCACAGTGAAGCAGGCAAGCGGGGTCCTAGTAGTAAAGGGAGCTTTGACCTCTTGGACCCCTGGAAGGGTCTTGGGACCCCAGAGAACTGTTTGAGAGTGGGTGCAGGCTGGAGGTGCTTGGGATGCAGCTGTGTTGGGCTTGGAGTGAGCACTCTGGGCCTTGCCCTGGATTGCTGTGGGAGGTCAGTGGGGCCCTGGGGTCGGATGCCGTGGTCCCCTGCCCACCTTGCTGAGAGACATGGCCAAGACCAGGCCCTGGGACGGATGGGGTCAAGTCATGTGCTACTGATAAGCTTCGAGGGCAGGTGAGTAATGGGGGCAGGTGAGGCAGAGCAGGGCAGGAGAGGATTTTCCTGGGTCCACATGCAGGGGATCAAGGGCTCAGCTCTGTGGGGCGTCCCAGGAGCCCATCCCTGGGCGCTGCCAGTGTTGCCATAATTTCTCATCTCTCCGTACTCTGTAAACCCAGATTCTTTGTAAACTCTCCTACTTTTAATGTTTTGTTTTGTTTTTTTTTTTAAGATTTTTTTCAGAGGGAGAGAATGAGTGAGCAGGGGAGGGGAAGCAGAGCCAGCCCAGCTCGATCTCCTGACCTAGGGGCTCAGTTTCTAGAACCTGAGATCATAACCTGAACGAAAACCAAGAGCTGGACGCCCAACCAGCTGAGCCACCAGGCGCCCCTAGACTCTCCTACTTGTAAATGCTGGTAGCTGACTGAAGATGGAGACTTGTGCAAGGCAGCTCCGTGGAGCCGTCTTAGTAGTGGTTCCTTGGTGACCCTGGGTCTGCATCTGCCCAGCACCCAGGCCGTGTGCTCCCCAGCCCAGGTGTAGCCACCTGGAGCCGGAGCTGGACAGAAAGCTCCTCCTCCTGGGGTGGGGCGCTCTCGGGGCGGGGGATAGGAGGGCGGACAGCTGTGCTGTGCCTTGCGGCCCCTGCTGCTGTAGGGTCCTGAGAGTCTTGAACTTCCCTTACTCCCCCCTCTCCCCTGCTGGCACTGGTCCTGTCTTCAGGAGCCTCACTTCTCTTGGCGGGAAATGGTGGAGGGAACCCACATTCTTTGCGTGGGGTGCTGCTTGCTCTAGGGTGTCCTTGCTTCTGGGTCCTTGCCAGCCCGGAGCTTCAGCTGTGCGTTCTGCTGTCAGCTCCCTCCCCCCTACCGTGTTCCTAGAGCTAAAGCCAGGACCGCGTCCTCATGTGCCGTTAGACTCCGGCCACGCATCTTGTACTGGCAGCGTTGCCTCAGCCTCGACCCCGAGCTGCAGAGTGGCAGGACTTAAAGTCTGTGCAGAAGTTCTGTTTGGTTCTGCTTTTGCCAGTACAGGATTTTGTTACTGGTTTGGGCTACGTGTTCATCTTCAACCCTCTCTTGGTCTGGTGTCGATTTTGTAGGTTGTTAGCCCTTTGAAATGGTGATGAGGACCGTGTTCCTTCTTGCTAGTACACGTAGGCTCCGTGCACAGAGAGCATCTGAAGTTGGGAGGGTTTTGTTCTTTCTGGTCTGGTTGTGGGCTGAGCTCACTTTGGACTTCTGGATGTGCACACTGGCTGTACCCTGCTCTGCCCATGCAGCAGGTACTGGCTGTGTGTCTCGGCTGTCGCAGAGAATCCTTCCAGGCATACAGCCATGCGGGAAGCAGACATGGAAGTGGACCCAGTGGCCTTTCTTACTGGGGCCTCTTAGGCCCCACGTGCTCATCGGTTCCTTCTGCATGCCGCACGCACATCGCCGACACGTTGGGGCTGTGTCAGAGAACAGGATAGGCCTCTCCTGTGGGACCCAGAGTTTGCATGTTGGTGGGGCGGGCAGACAGGCTGGGTGGCATGTCTTGTGGAGCGAGGGGGCACCAAGCGGGCAACAAGGCAGGGCCCAGGAGAGGTTGTCTGATAAGGTGATTGGCCTGTTGAGAGGCTGCAGGGTCCAGGGGCTGACGTCTGGGGTCAGAGTGTGGAAGGTGGAGCAGAGGCTGGGCCCTGTGGCTTTGCTGCCAGTGATGAACACTTGTTTCTCCTTAGTGACCTGGGAAGACCCTGGGGCTTGGGGAGGGTTGCCTCCAAGTCTGATCCCTGCAAGGAAATCTTCCCCCATCTTCTGGGAGGAAGTCTCTAAGCCCCTGGATTTTTCTTTGGCGCCTGATGCTGTGAATTCTGGCTTCCTGTGGCAAGAGTGTTTAAGAGAGGGATTACAGGAGGGGGCCCGCCTTTGAAAGGGGGTTCCCTTTGGAAGCCACCGGTGGGGCTACATGGGATGCTCTAGGGAAAGGTGGGAGGGCCGCAGGAGGAGCTGGGCCATGCTCGTTCCCTGTCTTGTCCTGTGTGCCTGGGGAGATGAAGTCCGCTCTGTTCAGGAACTGCATTGGGAGCCTTCTGGAAGCACTGAGATAGGAGGGGCTTCATGGGGCTGGAGGCTGCTGTGCGACCTTGAGGTATGGTGGTCCAGAGTGACAGAGTAGGGCAGTGCCCCTGCTCTTGGGCCCCACACTTGGCGTTCAAGAAATCAGCAAGGAGCTCAAGGTTCTGTAGGAATGTTCTGAGAATGTGTTGTGGGATCTTTTGGAGAATGCATTCCAGATGTTAGGTGTTATGGGAGTTGTGCCCTTAGAGTCTGAGACTCTTAAGTGGGGAGCCTGGAGGGTCTGTATCTTCCTCGCCTTCTCCTTCTCCACGGTCTCATGGTGATGACTGCTGCCGCACCTGGAGGGACCGACCCATTCAGGAATGTTTTGTGTGTTTACAGTCACTTCTCCAGCCAGATTCTAAGACTCCCAAAGGCAAGAAGTTTTAAAAAACAATTCCAAGGCCTTTTGTAATTTATGCCTCCATGTAGTAGAGCAAATATTTCATGATTCACGTATTTATTTATTGAATTTTCTTGGTTTATCCATTTCTGCAGTTTTTTTGTAGGTCGTTAGACATTTGAAATACTTCGATGAACTCTTGTCAGCAGCAGAATGCACTTTGATATAATTTGTAGCATTCCTATAACCAAAACATTTGAGATTTCTAGTTATGAATGTGTTCCTATTCTTAAAAAATTATCTCCAAAAATACAGTTAGGTAGAAGTTTCCTCGGGCTGGTTTCGGAGTGTCGTTCCTCCTCCTGGAGGTGACTGTTAGCTGCCGGCTTGAACAGCCCCTAGCCCTCTGGTCGGCGGATAGTGAGTCTTTACCTGGGTCCAGGCACGAAGTCCATCTCGAGAAACCCTGGCGGAGAATTGCGGAGTCTGCCTGCAGGTGAACCCAGGCTGACGGCTCTTTCTTCTTTAGCAGGCGGTTCCGGCGAAAGGGGAGACGAAGCAGGACTGCTGCATGAAAACAGAGCTTCTGAGGGAAGGTAAGGTGAAGTGGCCAGAGGATCCGTCGCTCTGGCATCCCCTTGCCCGTCCCCGGCTCCTGACATCCTTGCTTCCAGCCCGGTTGCTGTATGGCTTCCCGCCTCCCATTCCCAGCTGGACAGAAAGGCACACACACGAGATCTGCTAGAGAAGGGGACCATTCCCAAAGTGACAAACAGACACCTGGTAGGCTCTTGTCATAAGTGCACCCAGAAGACTCGGAGCGAGAAAGGCCATGTGGATGATTATGGCAGCTTTGTTCCCATCGCTCCGAGCTGAGCCACTTAGGTGCGCGGGGCCGGTGCGCACCCGCTCGTGGGGCTCGGCAGGTCCGAAGAAGGAGCGGAGGGAGCGGCGGCGTTTGCAGGGCACCAACAGAGGGCACCGAGCGTGCCTCGTTAGGTGGAGGGGGGCGGCCCCGCAGGCCGTGTGCTTGGTGACTCCACTTGTATGACACTTGGACAAGGTAAACGCAGAGGCCAGCAGAGCAGCAGATTTGCGGGGAGGTGCGGGAGGGCTGCAGAGGGCCAGCCCTGTGAGGGGCTGCGGTGAGAGGCACTCTGTTCCGTCAGGGCTGTGAGTCCCACCGTGTCACACATGAGCCACGTGGGGGCTACTGAGAAGTTCATTTTGGAGAGCTGCATTTGGACGGGACTGGGCACCATGAGGCCGATGGCTCAGGAGTGCTGGCGACACTGGGCTTCGCTTGGCCGCGTGTCTGGGGAGACGGGCGAGCCGTGCTGGGCGGCCACGTGGCCGCAGGAGCCGAGCGGACGAGCAGCGCCATCCCGTCATCTTGACAGGTACCCGGAAGGCTGGTGCAGGAGGAGGCTGCTGAGGTCACGGGACTGTCCTCCTTCCTGACCTTGGGCGCTGCTCCAAGCACTGTGGGTATTGGCTGCATGCCAGCCCAGGGATGTGTGATTCTGTCTCTCTTCTAAGGAGGGGGAGCGGAGACGGGTGCACTGCCGGGATGAGGTCACCCAGGCTGTCAGACTGGCAGCTGGACCCTTCCTCTGAGGACACAGAGACGATGGCGTGCAGGGGATACTGGCCATGGCCACCAAGACCACTGTGTGCATCAGCAGGAGAGATCAGGGCTGTGATCCGACGGGCACAGAGCTGGGGCCTGTCTCCCCAGGCCCTGCAGGTCAGCCTGCAGTGTCCCGACCCGGACCTGTGTGTCTTGGCAGATGTCAGCCTCTGAGTTCTTGGATGCAGCCCCTCCCCTAGTGGTAGGACGGGGCCCGCCCGTCAGCCCATGCCGGTAGCTGCTCTTCTGTGCCTTTCCTGAGCTGTAGTGTGGCCGCCCAGCATGCATTGCTGCAGCCCCTGTCTGCATCCCGGGCAGTATAGGAGCTGCCAGGATACCTTTTCACGTCTGTATGAGTCACCTTCTCATATGACTACCATGTACATGTCTGGGGGCCACTGTGGGTGAAGGCAGAGCGCAGGTACTCCAGCAGCCTGGGCCATAGGGCAGGACTGTCCCTGTAAGTGCGTGGCTTGGTGCACGAACAGGCTTGTTATGGAAATACTTCCGATCCCAGTAGAGTTCTGGGGATTCCTGGGAGCAGGGTGAGTCAGGAGACGCAGTGCCTGCTGTGCTTCCTAAGACCGTTTCTTTTTTCTTTTTTTAAGATTTTATTTATTTATCTGACAGACAGAGATCACAAGCAGGCAGAGAGGCAGGCAGAGAGATAGAGGGGGAAGCAGGCTCCCCACCGAGCAGAGAGCCCGATGCGGGGCTCGATCCCAGGACCCCGGGATCATGACCAGAGCCAAAGGCGGAGGCTTTAGCCCACTGAGCCCCCCAGGCGCCCCCCAAGACCGTTTCTAAACCCCACTCCCTCCCTGTTGAGAATCCTGCGCTGAGGTCTGACCCAGCCAGGCACTTTCTGGGTGGATTGCAGGGCCTCTGGGTACCTTACCCAGCCCGCCAGCTCCCCTGCGCTGCGCCCCCTGGCCAGCCCTGGGGCGCGCCACTTCTCAGAGCTGCCCTCCACACAGGCCCACCCGCACCTTCCTCTGCCTCCAGGGGCGCCTGGGGAGCTCAGGGGGTTAAGCCTCTGCCATCGGCTCAGGTCACGGTCCCGGGGGTCCTGGGATGGAGCCCTGCATCAGGCTCCCTGCTCGGTGGGCAGCCCGCTTCTCCCTCTCCCACTCCCCCTGCTTGTGTTCCGTCTCTCACTCTGTCTGTCTGTCTCTCTCTCTCTCTCTCTCTCTCTGAGTAAAATAAATAAATAAATAAATCTTTTTAAAGAGAGAGAGGGAAGACCTGTCTCGGGATTTTTCCTGGTGCTGTGCTTCCCTGCGCTCCTTGAAGTGTTCTCGTCCACGGACACCCATGGTCTCTAGCTTTTCTTCCCTCCCCATCTCCCCAACTCCCCCCACCCCTGGGCCTTTTCTAATAGAAGTTGGGGATAAATAATGCCAGGTGCCCACTTGCCTTTCTGACACACTGCCCCAAGCCACGGCCTTGACCCCTCCTTTTGAGGAACCGTCGGACTGCACCTTTTACACTGGCACCGGCAGCGTGGGAGGGCTTGCCCTCCACTGCCAGCTAGCACTTGTGACTGCCTGTCCTCTCCACGGTGGCCGACCTGGTGGGTGTGAAGTGCTGTCCTGTTGTGGTTCTGTTGTGCGCTTTCCCGATGATTAGTGACGTTGAGCACCTTTCATGTGCTTACTAGCCCTTTGTATATTTTAGAACACGTGTCAGTTTAGATCCTTTGTCTGTTTTTTAAATTGGTTGTTGATTTTTATTGTTGAATCCAGAGTTCTTTATGTATTCCAGACACACGTTCCTCATGAGATATGTGACTTGCAAGTATTTTCTCCCATTCCGTGGCTTGTCTTTTCAGTCGTTTGACAGCATCCTTTGAAGCACAGAAGTTTCTAAATATTTTTAAGATTTATTTATTTGCGAGAGTGCACGAGTGAGCACAGGCAGAAGGAGCAGCAGACTCCCCACTGAGCAGGGAGCCTGATGTGGGACTCCATCCCAGGACCCCAGGATTATGACCCGAGCCGAAGGCAGATGCTTCGCAGACTGGGCCCTCCCCAGACGCCCTGTCTATGTAGACTTAAGAAACTGCCGAACTGCACTGCGAAGCCCTGGCACCATTCGGCATCACAGCAACTGTGTACAGCTGACCTGTCCTCGTCCGAGGGTTTAATCACCCCCGTCAGTGGGTGTCAGGTGGCATCGCCGAGCTGGTCAGATTTGCTGTTTAACTTTTGAGAAGTTTTTTTTTTTTTTTTTAACTTTTAAAAAAAAATTATTTTATTTATTTATTTGTCAGAGAGGAGAGAGAGAGAGAGCACACAAGCAGGCAGAGAGGCAGGCAGAGGCAGAGAGAGAAGCAGGCTCCCCGCCGAGCAAGGAGCCCATGCAGGTCTCAATCCCAGGACCCCGGGACCACGACCCGAGCTGAAGGCAGCGGCTTAACCCACTGAGCCACCCAGGCGTCCCGCTTTTGAGAAGTTTTTAATCTTGACGAAGTCTGTATTGTCACTTTCCTTTTTGGGATTGTGCTTTGCTGTCAAGAACAATGCACTTGGCCTAGCTCTAGAATCCTAAAGATTTTTTCGTCTTTTTTTTTCCTCTCCAAGTTACATAGTTTTATGTTTCGCATTTACCTTTGTTCTCCATTTTTAGTTAGTTTTATAGATTCATTTCTATAATCAATCTTTTTTTTTTAAAGATTTTATTTATTTATTTGACAGAGAGAGACACAGTGAGAGAGGGAACACAAGCAAGAGGGGTGGGAGAGGGAGAAGCAGGCTTCCCACAGAGCAGGGAGTCCAATGTGGGGCTCGATCCCAGGACCCTGGGATCATGACCCGAGCCGAAGGCAGACGCCCAGTGACTGAGCCACCCAGGAGCCCCCGCACACCTGTATCTTGTTACATCACACCATCTAATCATATTTGTCTTTCCTTATTTCTGTTAAAACTTATGTTTTGGATGTGTAGCAAAATCTCCCCGTTTCTAGACCATAGAGCTATGTTCTCTATTTTCCCTTGTTAACCACCTAGGACGAGAGTTTCCCGGACTCGGATGTGTGGATGAGCCTCCAGGGTTCTCGGTGAGGCCCAGATATGTGGAACCCAGCTTCAGAGGTTCAGAGCCAGCAGGTCCAGGCGCGGCCACGGAAATCTGCCTTCTAGCCGGCAGATTCCGTGCCCTGGCCCCTCGGGCTGCTGTCCTAGACCCCACTGTGCTGAGTGGGCACCCCGGCCTCCCTCGTGGTGGTGCTGTGGGGAGGCCTGTGGCATCCTTCTTTGATGCAGGGAGCCTGTTTCCTTGTGCCTTTACTATTTTCCATGATTTGCTTTGCCATTTAGGAAAATCTGGTTTTCCCTCTATGTTTTAGAACAAAGTGGCGGAGTCCATCACGCACTGATGGAGTTTTGATTGGCTGTCGCTGAACTTCGATTCGGTTAGCGGCAGCTTGACGCTCCGTACTCTGTCATCGCATTTAGGGCTATGTTTTCATTTAGA
Source organism: Taxidea taxus jeffersonii (assembly GCA_003697995.1). Taxonomy (NCBI): domain Eukaryota; kingdom Metazoa; phylum Chordata; class Mammalia; order Carnivora; family Mustelidae; genus Taxidea; species Taxidea taxus. The sequence continues at coordinate 13,775 of RCUC01120113.1, forward strand.
ATCCTTTTCTTCACAGAGGCCTTGAGTAGTGGTCTAAAATTTTGTATTCTTTATAGTTTTTCCTGTTTTTGCAAATAGTATTTTTCCCCTCTCTTATTTTCTAGTTAATACCAGTGCAGGAAGATGCCCTTGAGTTTTGTAGCTTGAGTTTGAAGTCAGCAGTCTCACTGCACTCTTCGTTTTAATTGCTAATGGACCGCATTTTTAAAGTAAATAATGGTGTTGGGTACAGAGGCGGGAGTTCTTCCCTTTGTCTCCGGTGCCTCTCATTTCCGTGTTCCCTCTTGTGCTTGCCGGTACATCTGTTTTTGTGTGAGATCCCTGTGGCATTTCTGATCTCACATGGAATTCACTTTTTTCTTTCTTTCTTTTTAAGAATTCATTAATACATTTATTTGAGAGAGAGAGGGAGAGCGAGCGAGCATGCATGTGCGTGTGAGCAGGGGGAGGGGCTGAGGGAGAGGGAGAGGGAGAAGCTTAAGCAGACTCCACGCTGAGCGCAGAGCCAGACTCTGGGCTTGATCTCGTGACCCTGAGATCATGACCTGAGCCAAAACCAAGAGTTGGACACTTAACCCACTGAGCTACTCAGGTGCTCTGAAATTCACTCATTTCTGAATTAAGCGTATGCTTCCTGCAGATCTTGGTGTATGGCCTTTGCTAACTCTGTCCAAGTAAGGTCCCGCCTATTCTGTCTTGTTGAGGGTTTTTATTTTTTTCTTAAAGATTTTATTTGTTTATTTGACAGACAGAGATCACAAGTAGGCAGAGAGGCAGATAGAGAGAGAGGAGGAGGCAGGCTCCCTGCCGAGCAGAGAGCCCGATGCAGGGCTCGATCCTAGGACCCTGAGATCATGACCTGAGCCAAAGGCAGAGGCTTTAACCCACTGAGCCACCGAGGTGCCCCTTGCTGAGGGTTTTTTTTTTTTTTTTAGCACAAGGGTGTAAATGGTAGTTTAAAGTTCATGTTCTATTATACAATCTAAATTTTTTTTTTTAGCTTTATTTAAACATATAATGTAACCCCACCACCCTCTCCCAACCCCTCTTCCCCCCACCCCCCTCAGTTTGTTTTATGACATTAAGAGTCTCTTTTGGTTTGTCTGCTGAGGGTTTTTAAAAGAAGAAGTCCTTAATTAATAACTGTATGTTCATTTAGAAAGTATTAGAAAGTATGTGCTGCAGTAGAAAGTATGTGCTGCATTAGAAAGTATTAGAAAGTATGTGCTGCGTTAGAAAGTATTAGAAAGTATGTGCTGCGTTAGAAAGTATTAGGAAATATTGGCTGCATTAGAAAGTATCAGAAAGTACCGGCTGCCTTAGAAAGTACTGGCTGCCTTAGAAAGTATCAGAAAGTAGCGGCTGCACTCCCATTATGTTCCAGGCCCTGTGTTTGTCTTGGGGCGCAGAGTGGACACACAGACGAAAGTCCTGCAGACTTCATGCTCTGTGGCAGAGGAGCAGACGGCTAATACCATAACGTGGGGGTCTCCTGTGGGTTTCAGTAGAGTGAAGCGTGGAGTCTTGAAGTTGCCTGAAGCTCTTTCTGCATCCGGTGGTGTGATCATGAGTTTTCTGCTTTTGTCTTTGTCGGTGAGGTTGTATATATGTGTACACCTTCTGATACAGAATGCACTTATTTATAACTGGTCCTGGACAAGGGCTGTTGGGTTGTCCTGGGAGACCAAGCTTTTATAGAGTATAGGTTTGTAGTCTGGATGTTTGTAATGGGCCTTCTGGCTGATGCACTGAAAATATGACCCTTTTTCTTGTTTTTTTAACCATTTTCTTTAAGTTTGTTCTTGTGAAGCTGCTTCTGAGGCCTTGCTTTCTGTCTTTAAACCATGCTCAGTTTTATTTTATGGTCGTGTGTTTGTTCCTGGTAGATATGCAGATCTGTCTAATGGGTTTTGAGATCTTGCTGTCTTTTAAAAATGAACTTACCCAACAAATGGGGAGTCTTTATCTTGCGCTTCTGGTTTTAGACTGTGTCCGCCAGGGCAGGACTACAGAGCCTGGCTGCACCTTGCACACGGGGTGGACAGATAGCTGGCATGCCTGAGCTCAGGGCAGATTCCCCTGTTCAGGGTTTGGCCTTCTCCAACCTTTAACCAATTACTTGTCAAAATTAGTGTCTAAGACGTCATTTTATTGTATTATTTTTTTTTAGATTTTTTTAATGTTTATTTTTAGGTAAGCTCTACATCCAGCATGGGGCTTGAACTCACAACCCTGAGATTAAGAGTTGCAGGCTTTTCAACTGAGCCACCCGGGCGCCCCTAAGACATCATTTTATATTTAATCTGTTTGAACTTAAGTCTACTTTGTACATGAAGTGAGATGATTTTTCCTGGGACAGTTTCACGTGCACCACTCCAGGAAGTGGTAACTGTTGGGTGGGCTGTGTCGGGACAGGGCGGTGACGCCGTCTCCTCTGTTCACAGAGCTCTCTATGGCAGCCGATGGAGGCTCAGCAGAGAAGCAGGGAGGAGAGGCCCCTGTGGCCGCGGACAGCGAAGCCAACGGGTCCTGTGGAAAGAGCGAGGCCGGCAGTCACGTGACTGCCGCGCAGCACCCTCAGGAGAACACGGCGGTCAGCCCACAGGAAGGTACCAACAAACTAGCTCGAATAGCCGAAAACGGGGTTTCAGAAAGAGACAGTGAAACGGGGAAGCAAAACCACATCAACGCAGATGACTTCACGCAGACTTCTGTCATCGGGAGCAACGGGTACTTCCTGAGCAAGCCACCCCTGCAGGAGCAGCCCGTGCGGGCCACCAGCACTTCGGCTTCCTCGCTTCCTGGGCACGCTGCGAAAACCCTTCCCGGCGGCTCTGGCAAAGGGAGGACTCCCAGTGCTTTTTCTCAGACGCCAGCCACAGCGCCGGCCAAGCTCGGGGAAGCAAGTAAAGAGACAGAGGACAAGAAGCCCACACCCCCTGCTGCCGACATCAAGGTTCACAGGGCACGGAAGACCATGCCAAAATCCATCCTGGGCCTGGTAATGCGATCCCTGTCGGGACGGGGCTGCTCTCGTTCCTGTCGTGTGTTCCCTTCCTGTCCTTGTGTTCTCTTTTACCACGGTGACAGCAGGTGGACTCTGCGCGCGAAGGAGAAAGGCCAGTAAATGGCAGTGGTTACCCAGCGGGTGCTTGTCTCTGGGCCTGGCAAGATTAGGAGAGGCTGCTGACAGTTCAGGCACGAGCGACAAGCAGACCCCTCCCAGCCCTCTTCTGGCTTCGTGCTGCTTCCGGGTGCCCGCTGTGTGCCCGGAGACCTCTCGTCCCCGGCTTTGGGCCTGGGGGCTTTCTGCCACTCGGGAAGAAGAGCGCTGACTCTCAGGAGATCAGTAGCCGTGACGTTGGTTAGGTTCTTGGTGTGACGCAAGGAACGGACGAGGGTCACACTGAGAACATGCCCAAGCCTCTGTTTTCATGCCCGGCCCGTGGACGGAGGGAACGGGTAGCAAGAAGCCAGTGTCCTGCCGGGTGAGGTGGCTTCTGCCATCAGCGCGTGTTCTGCGCCGGGGCCTGGTGCGCTTTGTCAGGATGTCCACGGTCGTGTTTGCCCTCCCAGTTCTCTGTCAGTCTGGCCGGGGTGAGTTCTCGGTCTGTTAGAGGAGTTCCCTTGGGATTGCTCGTACCTGGCCCCGCTGTGTGCGTCCTAAAGCTCGTTCCGTCGTGCAGCATGGGGAGGTCACGTGTGGTGTCCCCCGCGCAGCCTTCCGGGGCCGCGCGAACGGGCCTGTGCCGGGGCCCTGTCCGCCCGAGATGGAGGTCCTTCCTCGGTTCGAGAGAAGTGCCCCGTGCGGCTTTTCTCCCCGCAGCGCTCTTGTCGTGGGCCCGGGCTGTGCTGGCTCTGGTCTCCGCCCGCCCTCCCGCTCTTGCTGTCGCTCTGTGTGGCTGACTCCGCTTCTGACGTCTGTTCCATTCCTGACCTCTCGCTGGTGTATCCAGTGACATCCTGTCTTGTCCTGCAGAAGACGCTCGTCGCTGTTCTTCTGCAGTCTCTGCTGACTCCTGTTCCCTCAGGCGCGGTGTGTGTCGCTGCTGTCCCCGTGGCTGCCTGCGCGGGGCGCGGGGGCCGCCCACCGACCAGCCGTGCTGCTGGGTGCCCGCGGCTGCCCCGGACGCCCACGTCTCTCCGTGTGGGCCTTGTCCCTCCTGGTCCGTCTGGCCCTGCCGTGGTTTCCACCTTTTGCAGTATTCTTGTGCACGCTCCACAGCTCTAGAAAAGCTTTTTAATAATGAGGAATTCACAGGAAGCTGCAGAACAGTACAGAGAAACCCCGTGTAGCCCTCACCTGGTCTCTTCGCGTGGTCTCCCCTAGGGCTGCAGTCACACAGGGAGAGCCCAGTGCAGATTTCTGCAAACCCCCAGCACCGAACAGCCCCCAGGCCGCCTTCATCCCCACCCACCCCGCCCGCCATCGCTGTTCCCCATCTCCACAGCCGCGTCCTGTCCCGTGTTCTGGAGGAAGGTGGGGCCTTTGAGAGCGACCCCGTTCCTGTGGGACCGACCACACTGTGTCAGTGGCTCCTTTCCTTTTCCCGCTGAGGGGTTGTCTGTGGGCTCTGTGTCCCAGAACTGAACTGCTCCCAGGTTGAGGGGTGTTCGGGGCTTTTCCAGTTCGGGGCTGTTACAGGAAAGTCGCTCTGGACGTTGACATGCAGGTTGTAGACAGAAATTTTCATTTCCCTGGGTCAGCCATCCACGATGTAGTTGCAGGGCCATATGTTAACTGGGCATTTAGCTTCTGTAACTGCCCAGCCAGATTCCCAACAGGCTACAACATTTGACCGTCCCAGACGCGAGGTGTGAGCCGCTGGTTCCTCACACCGTTGCTGGCGTTTGGCATCGTCGCTGGCTTTGATTTTGACTGTGACACCTCGGCGTGGTTTGAATTTGAGCAGGCCTCATGGCCAGTGATGCCGAGTATCTCTTCAGTGCTTACCTGCCGTCTGCGTCCTTTTCCATGACGTGTCTTTCACGCCCCTTGCCCGTTTCACAACTGTTGGTGAGCTTTCAGAGTTCCGGGTACGAGCCCTCTGCCGTGGACCCGCCAGCCGACTTCTCTCCGTCGGTGGCTCATCCTCACCCTCCCAGGAGGGGCTTTCCTAGAGGACAGCGGGCTCATCCTGGCCCTTCATCAGAGTTTCTTTTATGGCGCGTGCTTTCGGTGTCGTGTCTGCAAACTCTCCACCTAGCCCTGGGGCCCTAGGCTTTTCTGTAATTTTTAAGGCAGTTTTTTATTTTTGTACAGGTTTGTATTTTGAGTTAGTTTTTGTATTAGATAGCAAGTTTAGAGTAACATTCGTTATTTTCGCCTGCCGTGTTTTGGCTCACCATTACCACTTTTACATTGTTCATCTGTTTCCTTGAAATTATACTTTTATTTTGTTCTTGTTTCCAGGACTTTATTCTAATACATGTTTATTCTTGGGCATCTTTTATTGGCACTCTGTCGTAATCCTCTAAGGAAAACAAGGCAATTTGGAATTTAACTTCAAGAAATTCCTCTGACCGGGTAGGCTTCTCGAAGTGTTAGCTGTGTGCTGAATTGAGTTATCACAGTTGTAGCAATGTGCCCTTGATCGTCACATATATCATTTGAGTCAGCTGCAGGGACAGAGGACAAGAGGGTGTTGAGACTTCAGAAATGATTTCCTGAAGACCACCCCTGCCTACCGCACACCTGGGGACTTCATTTGCCCCTGGGGCCCCACAGGAGGACGAAGGGCACAGCGACATAGCAACAAGTCAAGGCAGTGGGGTCCCTGAGGGCCCCTCTAACGTGGAGCCCCCTGCTCCCCAGATCCAGTTCCATCTTGTTTGGTTTTCTTGGGAGACCTTGTTTTATTGAAAATTGTGTTTTAAAATCAGTCATTCCAGTGATGTTACAGGCTTGGATAATAAAACCATTTTGTTTGTAAGAGTTTAAGAATAAAGGTGTGTTCTTGCTATAGGGCTGATGTCCCTTGGCAGTGTGGGCACCCCCTCTCCCCTGGTGTTGGTCCTTTCAGAAAGCACTGGCACAGGGTGCGGCTCGCTCACTGGCAGAGAAAGTGGAAGCCTCTGGAAGGGAACCTTTTTCCCTTGCGTTGAAATGTTTGTTACTGTGTCCTGTGTTGCACACTGTCTCCCTAGTTGAACTGCTCTGACTTCTTGGGGCCTCAGCATGGTGGCCCTCCAGCCTTCTTCCTTTGCGTCCCTGTCACCAGTCTCCACACGTGATTGCTGCCACTGGTGTTCTCTGGGTGCTGGACAAAAGATTCGGCCTTGTTCTTGGAGCCCTCAGCCCGCTTAGAGAAGTGGTTTTGAAATTGTGCGAGTCCTTGTTCGTTGCCACTGGAATTAAGTATCTGGTAGGGGAAGTAGGCTGGGCTAAGAGAGCTGACGGGCCTGGCCGGTGGCTCGGGGCCTGGCCTCCTGGCCGGACTGGGGAGCTAATGCACGGAGCGTTGGGGGTGGGTAGGCCCAGCAAGGGCCGGACCCGTGGGCCTCCAGCACCTGGGCCAGAGCAGCACTGTGGCCCCCTATCTCTGTAGCTTGGGCCACAGGTCCTCCGTCTGTGTCGGGGGCTGGGGCCGGCTGGGGGCTCAAGGCTCCATCACAGTAGTGCACGCCCCTCCGTGAAGGTTGGGTGCTGACCTCCTGCCTCCACGGCAAGTAGCTGTGTCTTTCATCTTTTCGGCTGTTATCAGAGAATAGAGAGAGTCCTGTCAGAGTCTAGAATCTTCACTCACGTTCAGCAGCTCTTGATTTTTTTTTTCTTTCAGATTTTCAGAAAAATGCCTTAAAGATTTTGTGTCCAGGTGAGAATTAGCCTCATATACTGTTTCCTCCTCAGGTTTAATTTTTGCCCCTCATTTGTGTTTACTGTAAAATCATCTTTTGCGTTTGTTTATAAGAAGAGCTGGTGGAGGCCAAGAGTCACTGTGGCTACACAGTCTGTGGGGTAGTTGCAGGAGACAGACAGGGTCTCTGGCTCTCTCCTTTGGTCCAGCAGTGACTTCCTCAGGGACAGCCTGATACGTTTGAGAGAGGCTGAAGACGTTTACAGAGTTGACAACTTACACGTGAACTGTGCCCTGTGTGCCCAGGGCAGTTAATTGTAAAGGCGGTGGGGAGGACGGCGGGTTGGGGGAAGAAGGACGCGCACTCCGGGACTGGGCCACGCTCCCTGCCCAGCGACAGATAGGGTTGCTGAGCTGAGTGTGAGTCCCCCTGAGCTCGCGCCCCAAGAGCTGGCATCCAGGCCACCCTCACTTTTAAGGGCAGGGCTATCAGACGCATGCATACTTGTGCAGCCGCCGTCCCTCTCCGTCCCCAGAGCTCGTCCATCTTCCTGGGCTGGACTCCGTCCCGGTAAACCCTGTGCCCGGCGCCCCCGCCGCGCGGCTGCGTCCGACTCCTCCGGCCTCCCGGGCGTCTCCACTCCGGGCACACGGCTGGTCCGTCTGTGCCGGGCTGACCGCGCGCTGCCGCGGCTGCTGGGGTTCCCTCCTTTTTAAGGGGGCGTCACGGTCCGAGGTGTGGCCGGGCCGCGTCCTGTTCACCCGTGGGCCTGTCGGTCGCCGCTCGGGCTGCTCCCGTCCCTTGGCTGCCGGCACTGCTGTGAGCTGTCGGGCACGGAGCTCTCTGAGACCCACTCGCAGTTCTTGAGGTAAATGCCCAGAAGTGGGATTGCCGATCCCACGGTAGCTCTGCGTTCGAGAAACGGCCATACTGTGCTCCAGAGCGGCACCATTTCACCTTCCCGCCCGCGGTGCACACTGGTTCTGGCTTCCGCACGCCCTTTCCACCGTTTGTTGTTGTTTGTTGTTTTGTTTGTTTGTTTGTTGTTTTTGTTTCCACTGTTTGTTGTATGTTGTTGCATAACCGGCAGTTCTCGGGGGTTGTCCTCTTGTTTTCATAGTCGCCCTCCCAGGGGTGTAAGGTGATGCCTCATTGTGGTTTTGATGTGCCTTTTCCTGGCGATCAGGGATGCCGAGCGTCTTTTCATGTGTGCAGCGTATGTCTTCTTTGGAGAAATGTGTGTTCAGATGCTTTTCCCAGTTTTTAATCAGGTCGCTTGTTTTGTTGTTGAGTTTTAGGAGTTCTTTATATATTCTGGATATTAATCCCTTGTCAGATATGCAGATAACTGGCAGATATTTTCTCCCAATCTGTAGGTCGCCTTTTTCATTCTATTGATTGTGTCCTTTGATGAACAGAAATTTTTAATTTTGATAAAGTCTGATTTGTCAGTTTTTGTTGTTCTTGTTGCCTCTGCTTTTGGTGTCCTGTCCGGAAAGCATTGCCAAATTCAGTGTCATGAAGCATTCCTCCTGCTTCCAAGAGTTTTATGGTTCTAGATCTTTGATCCATTCTATTTTTTTTTAAGATTTTATTTGTTTATTTGACAGACAGAGGTCACAAGTAGGCAGAGAGGCAGGCAGAGAGAGAGGGGAAGCAGGCTCCCTGCCGAGCAGAGAGTCGGATGCGGGACTCGATCCCAGGACCATGAGATCATGACCTGAGCCGAAGGCAGAGGCTTTAACCCACCGAGCCACCCAGGCGCCCCTCTTTGATCCATTCTGAGTCAGTATTTGTGCCCGGCGTCAGGTGAGGGTCCCCCTGCATTCTTCCGCGCATGGAGATGCCCCTTTGCCCCGCGCCGCTGACTGAGGGCTGCCCGTTCTTTGCTGTTGAGTGCGCCTACTGTGTGTGTGATGAGACTTGGTGAAATGGAATTTGGTATGAGATCCAGCTCTCACGAGGCTGTAGGTGATCTTAGAGACGCCGGCGGAGGGTTAGGATCAGTTGTGTCTAGGCGGTCTGGCATGAAGGCAGCACTGCTCATGGGCACGAAGGGTCAGCGGCCGCAGTGCGGGCTGCCGGGGTCTCAGAAGGCCGAGACTGAAGACAGACCCAGGAGAGCGGTAAGACCGCGGGCAGGAGATAACTCTGAGAGTGTAGTCTGCTGTGGGGGAGGTGTTCCCCGTGCGGCCGTGGAGATGACAGACCGTGGAAGCACTTTATTGCTGACACATTGACCGAAGGCAGCAGTTACAGACTTCTCCTGTAAGGGGCCAGGCATGCGGTATTTCAGGGCCATTGCCGCACTTAGCTTCCAGACGGTGCCTGTGTCAGGACCGGGGGGCGGGGGTGGTGGGGAGGCTTTCTGCTTGGTCTCCACTTGCTTATCTCCTCTCTTGGGCAAGGCAGGGTTTTGAGGAAAGGAGCTGCCTTTCGGGGGCTGTTGTCTCCGTGACATCTGCTTGTGTGTAATTACAGTTATTAATTGTCCTTGTTTTGAAGCATGCAGCCAATAAGGATCCCAGAGAAGTTCGAGAAGCTCGAGACCATGAGGAGCCAAAAGAGGAGACCAACAAAACTCTTTCTGATTTTGGACGACAGCAGCTTTTACCCCCCTTCTCACCCCTTCATCAGTCACTACCTCAAAACCAGTGCTACGTGGCCACCACAAAGTCACAGACAGGTAATAGGGAGACCCAGCAGCAGTCTTGGCTCTCTGATGGCGCGTTACAGGCCTGCACCGTGGGGGACTAGCCACGTGGTGGCTGTCGGTGCATGTGTGCCCTAGGCCAGCGGCGGTCGGAGTTACGGGCCTCTGTGCTCACCTGGAGACTGCCGAGCGCGCCCGACCTCTGTTCTAGCAACGGGACTAAGCCCCGCGTTGCTTTCTACGCTTGTTGTCAAACTCAGAATGAAGATTGTTTTCGTTAAGTCTTATTCCCTTGTTCTAACTGGGTAGAAAGCTCTCGATTTGAGAACTTCCCACCGTTTATAAAATAAGTGCTGTTGGAAACACGCAGTGTATTGTGGAGGCCTTTGAGTTAAGGTCATGGAGAAGGCTGGTTTGGTTCTGTTACCAGCTGCTTCCCGTGGGTGCTTCTCACTCTTCTGAGCTGGCTTCTGTTCAGGGTCAGTTGCGGGGACGGGTGGGCACTTGGCGTCTTGTTGGGGCCTTTGCAGGAGGTGGGGCTCATGAGTGGCCGCACAGGGAGGGTGCTGGGGTGGGTCTGTCTCAAGCGAGGGGCCTTCCTCTGGAGCCTCTGAGACACCCATAGTTCCTGCAGAGACGAGATGACTCGCCCAGTGCCCAGAGGCCCTTTCTGTGACATCTTCACACAGGTCCAGCCCTCCTGGTGGTGTCCCCTCCCAGGAAGGGTACCAAAATCACAACTTCCATGCCTGCAGGTGTCTCCTACAGAGGGAAGCGTTATCACAGCCAGCTTGCCTTATGACAGGACCGCTTGTGCGCCTGTCAGCATTGTGGGAAATACAGAAAGCCTGCCTGGGGGTGGCACTCCTCCTGCTGGGCAGGTGTCCTGGGATGGACAGGCCTTGTGTGGACATGGCCCTCGGTGACTGTGTCCCGCTTTTAGACCACCTTGGTCTGCTTTCTTCAGACCTTCCTCCTTCCCCCGCCCTGCCCTGCTGTCTTCTCTTGGGGCTGGAGCAGTGTTGGAGCCCCCTCGTTCGCTACGATTTCACGTCATCTCGACTGATATTCTAAATTACTGTGCTGATGGCCCCAGAGGTTCCGTTAGCCTCCCGTCCTGCCGCAGCGCAAGTACGAAGGCCACACAGACTCGCTGTGGGGCTGCAGAGCGCATCTCGCTCCCCTCCCTGTGACTGTACAGGGCGCACATCCAGCCAGCGCACACCCCTGTGTGTCACCCAGTCGCCCCGCTCTAGTGTGAGACGGACAGAGCTGGGTCCCTGGGTCCCTTGTGACCACCCCAGTGAACACAGTGCAGGGCTGTGTGGGTGGTTGCCCGGGATGTCCTTTGTGGCCCTTGGGCTGGAGCTGAGACACACCTGGTGTCCTCGATGCCACGTGCTCATGGGGCTGTCTGCGTGGCCCTTGCAGAGCCGCGTGGAGTCGTCCCTGCTCACGCATGCTCGTTAGTGCTCTCTTCGTCCGCTCTGTGGAGTGAGAACAGAACGGAGCATAGGTTCTCCAGCCCTTTAGTCCAGTGCCTCTGTTGAGTGGTTTTCAGGTTTTTTAAAACCCTGGAACTTTTTAAAAAATAAAGTACTATAGAGAGCCCCATTCTCTAAAGTCAGTCAACCTGGAGCTGCTTTATCTAGAACAGGGTCGAGTCCCCAGGAGCCCCAGCTGCTTGCTTTTTCCTGTCCCGGGCCTTCCTCGGCCTTGTGTAACTGCGTGGTTTGCTTCAAGGACTTCTTTCCCCTCACTTGGTGGACTGTTGGGGGAGGTGGACGGTCCTGGGGAGAGGGTCCAGGGGAGGACAGACTGGCCAGTGTTGCATGGCCACACTTCCTTTCAAGGTGGACGCATCTAGAGACCGTGCGGTTCGCTCCTCGCCGTGGCTGAGAGGTCAGGGAGACAGACGAGGCCCATCCCCGGTGATTGGCAGCGAGGCCACTGTTCCTCCTCAGCTTTGGCCTTGCGGCCACACTGGTCCTGGGGACGGGGCGGTCCTGAGGCAGGGGCCTGGGTGTGGGAGGTGCTCCAGGGCCCTGCTTCTGATGGCCGGTGTGTCGTCCTCGCACTTCTGCTTGTAGCGGGTCGTGTCTGCCGTCCTGTCAGCCAGGCGTTTGATTGTGAGTAAAGTGGTTGTCCGCTTTCTCTGTGCGACTTAGGGCAAGTAAGTCAAGCCCGACACTGTTGTGGCTTGCTGATGAGTTTCGTAATCAGATGTTGTGAATTACCACCTACCTTTAAAAAACATTTGAATGGTATTTCTTTTCCTTTCTTGTCCCCTTTTGACTTTTTTTTTTTTTTAGCTTGCTTGCCTTTTGTTTTAGCAGCTGCAGTATCTCGGAAGAAAAAACGAAGAATGGGAACCTATAGCCTGGTTCCTAAGAAAAAGACCAAAGTATTAAAACAGAGGACGGTGATTGAGATGTTTCAGAGTATAACTCATTCCACTGCGGGCTCCAAGGTAAGGCCTGCGCTGTCTGCTCGTGTGCTTGGGAAGCCACGTCTGGGTCTGGACCTCTCTGAGCACAAGAGCACCGCGTGAGGTTATCAGTAACTTGATGACCTCAGTCCCTTTGGAAGGAACCCTGGCTCTGCGGCGCCTCGTTCTGGGGCACAGCCTCTTGCCCAGTGCTCCCCGGCCCCTCATCCATCACCCTTTCCTGGCTCTTGCTCCAGTAGCAGAGTCGCTGCGTCGCACCTCGCAGGCCATGCCCTGGTGGGAGCTGGCAGGTTGCTCCTGACGTGGGGTTCTGGGTGACACTGTGCTCTTGCCCGTGTTCTAGGGCGACAAGGACTTGGGCGCCAGCACCCTTCATGTGAATGGGGAAAGCTTGGAGCTGGACTCAGAGGAGGACGAGTCGGAGGAGCTCGACGAGGATGAGGACCAGGGGGCCGAGCAGGCTGCCGCCTTTCCCGCGGAGGACAGCAGGACCTCTAAGGGGGGGAGCGTATCGGAAACTGACCGCACCCAGAAGGTAGGCCCGGCTCACCCTCTCGGGGAGGGGCTGCAGATGATGCGCCACCGGTCCTGTGAGGGGCAGCCTGGCCCTTTTTGACCCCAGTCATTTCCCTGTCACCTTCGGACTTGGGTGTTTGCATCCTGTTGAAGTTTTAGATTGCTTTTTTTTTTAGATTTTCAATTTTTGAAATTTTAGATTTTTGAAGTTTTAGATTTCTTTTCCTCGGAGGAGTGTTCGTCTTCCTGTACAGTGCTCTTGGACGTGAACATCTGGAGCTTGTTTAGGTTCTAGATGGACAGGAACGCCCTGAGCACCAGTGGCAGCTACTTGTTACTGGTCTTGGTGTGACTGACTTTGTTCAGTCCTAGGCACGCCACAGGTGCTGTCCTCCTGCATGTGAGGCCTGGCACTGGGAAGGACTCTTCCTCCTGGTAGGAGTGAGCGCCCGGGGCTGCTGACCGGACCTGTGGGGAGGCCGCGTGCGGTCTGTGCACAGCAGGGGTGTCTCAGCGCGCCAGGCGCGTCCCCCGCGCGCACACCGCTCGCTCGCGTCTACCCGGTGTGCCCGAGGATGTGCCCTGGGAGGGGTCAGTGTGCTGGCTCAGTCACTGTCTGCCGGTGCCCCGGGGGCTCAGCACTGGGCAGGGGCTCCAGGGGCGCTGGGTGCGGACCTGAGCAGAATATAGCTCCTGAGCAGATGCTGAGCTCTGGGCGTGGGGTTTGTGCTCTCGGGCCGGAGCGGGAGGCAGCAGACGAGGAGGAGCGGGAGTTGAGAATCAGGCGGTCGTCTGGAAATGGGTGTGACGGGCGCTCCGTTTGCCCTGCTGTTCTTGAGAGCGCTTCGGACCCTCTGTACGTCCAGGGCTTTTGTAGCTGATGCGGTCTTCTAACCCTGGTGGTAGGCAGACAAGTCCCAGGTGAGTTCATTTGGAATAGTGACCTGTTTGGAATGTGTAATTTTGTGGATGAACTTTTTACATTTTGAGTCAAAGTGCTGTGCTCTGCAGATCCAGCCTTGCCTTCCAGCTCTCAGAGTTTTGAGGGGCGTTTTGTCTTGTGTCAGAAGCCACGGATGCTCGTCTCTTTATGATTTCTGGGTTCCAGAGATGATGAGCAGATCTTTTCCACCGGTGACTTAGAATAAATTGACATAAGCTATCTTCTCATACTGCATTGGTTTCGTTCTTTATGTGTAAATACTTGATTCGTGTACATTTGTTTTGGGATAAAATACGTGGTGGATACACTCACAGCGGATATATGTTATGGTATATGGATTCTGTCTCAGTAAAGCTCTTTGGCAAAATGTGAGGTCAGGGTCCTATGGCTTACCTCACATTTTTAGCCACACTCTGTGAGCACTGTTTATTGATTGACGTTTCTCTCCCCCGATGATGTAAAATGTCACTTTTATTGAACACCACATGGCGTGTACGGAGTTGACTTTGTTTCTGGATTGTCCTCTTCCAGAGAGAATCTGGACGCAGAGTAATATGAATAACTCTACACACTGGTGTAACGGGAAGAATTAAATGGATATCAAGCCAACAAAAAGAATCAAGAAACAAGTAACAGTAGAACACAAGGGCAGTGTGGCCAAGCGGAAAACAGAGTAAGAGAACAGGAACAAATCTAAATAGATCAGCAATAGTAGTAAATAGTGGCGAGCTTACTGTGTGAGCTGCTTCAGACAGCAGAGGAAGATGGGAGTGCACACCAGCGCCTTCTGAGGCCAGACTCCCTTTTGGCCCTAGGACCGCCTTGGTCAGACACAACTGTGCATCTGCAGTAGCGATTGTGAAGAAGTGGGGCTTCCCGGGGGAAGACGCTGGTTTGTTACAGGAAGCCTGTTGGTAAAACTGACCACGGTAACAGATTAAATGATAGCATTTTATTAAGTTCAGCTGAATGTTTTTGGATTTGGGGGATGACTTTATCATTTCAACCGTGACAAGGAGCAGTTCACTGAGCAGAGAGTGGCTGCCCCTGTGTACCGCCACCACGCTCACAGGCCTGGGTCGTCTGTCCCAGCCTCCCCTGGGGGCCCTCCCAGTCCCCGAAGAATTGTTTTCTTGGTTTCTGTGCTTCGTGTGAATGGAAGTGTATGTTTTCCTTTTTTGGAGTGTGACTCGTTTCTACTCAGTATCACGTTTGTGAAGTTTATATTGTTTGTTTTCATTGTTACGCACAGTGGATTATGAAGTGGATCATGAAGTGTTCTGAGGGGACCCTTTCATGGCGTCAGAACTATTATTGTCATGATGCTGAGGCTATTTACTGTTGTACCTCTCACTCGTCGGAGTTGCATTGTGGTTTAAACATTTCTCAGTTTAAATTATACAGTAGTAGCATTAGTAGACATAAGCCACATCAGCAAAAGTGCTTTGTCATTCTCAGTAATTTTTTTAAAAAGATTTTATTTATTTATTTGACAGACAGAGATCACAAGCAGGCAGAGAGGCAGGCAGAGAGAGAGAGGAAGCAGGCTCCCGCTGAGCAGAGAGCCCGGCGCGGGACTCGATCCCAGGACCCTGCGACCGAGACCTGAGCTGAAGGCAGAGGCTTAACCCACTGAGCCACCCAGGCGCCCGTATTCTCAGTAATTTTTAATAGAGTGAAGGGTTTCTGAGACCGGAATGTTTAAGAGCCACCACAGTACAGTATTTCTTTAGATGGCTGTTCAAGTTTATGTATCTGTTCCACTGTTGATGGACATTTGGGCTGTTTCTAGTTGGGGCCTTGACAGAAGACATTGCTATGAGCGTTCCTCTGTGTCCTTGGGGGCACACCCCCACGGGGGCTGCCGTGTCGCGTGACATACTGCTCTCCCCTGGCGGCCAGGCAGCCTCAGTGCCCTCTAGTCTCACTGGCTTGATGTACTTGGTGTCGCCCAGCCAGTGAGCGCAGTGCCTTACGGTGCTGATTCACAGTTCCTGATTTCCAAGAAGGTTGGGTACTTTTTCTTACATGTTTATCTGCCATTTGGATACTTTTTTTTTTTTTTTTGAAGATTTTCTTTATTATTGAGATAGCACGAGCTGGGGGGGGCAGAGGAAGAGGAAGAAGCAGGCTCCCCACTGAGCAGGGACCCGACATGGGGCTCACCCTCAGGACCCTGAGACCATGACCTGATCCGAGGACCCTGGGATCATGACCTGATCCACACAGGCGCCCCACATTGCTCCGTGTTTTTAAAAATACAAACTACTTAGTGGTATTTAAAGGTAACTTATATTAAATAAATCTGGCTAAAAAGATCAGAATCCTTTAAAAAAAGGAAAAAAAAATATTAGTGGTGAACGTTTTAAAACATTCCTCATGTCAGTAATAAAAAGAGGGAGGAATTGCTCCTTTCTCCCCTAACACGGGCGCCGCACCGTTGAGGATTCTTGTTGTGGGGCTGTAAGATGAGAACCAGAAGGGAGCATTAATATTTAAAAGGACAAGGGAGAAGAGCTTGCCAAGAATATAATCATGTCTTAGAATATTCAAGAAAATCAGTTGAGGAGCCGTTACAGCCAGTGAGCTGAACTTGCGTGTCATCAGGACGCAGAATCACCCCTTGTGTAGCCGCCACAGCCGGTCAGAGAATGTACCGCCAGCGGCGTCAGTGGTAGCAACCATGTCTGGGGCTGTGTTTTGACTTTTCTAATAGCAAGTGTCAAGTTATGCAAACACAGAATAGTGAATCGTTGTCAACATTGGCCAGTCTTGCTTATCCACACGTGGCTTGTCTAGAAGCAGGTTATTTCATATGGATCTTTAAGAGAAAAGGACTCTAAAAGCAAAATCACGTATCACACTTCAAATTTAGCTGTAAGTCTTTAGTACCCCAGGGTGCTTACCAATAAATTTGATAGGAAATGTCAGTTCCCTAGAAGAAAAAACAAACTTTACTGAAAGAGGTTGGAAAGGAGACACAGGTTCAGTGAAGACCTATTACTTGTCTGAGAAAAAAGCCATTGTTTGAGGGACGGCATGTTTGTTGCGGGAAGACCTGCTGTTTTCCTAAGGGAAGAGCCCTTGTTTGCCTGAGGGAAGACCCCTTGTCTGTCTGAGGGAAGACCCCTTATTTGAGGGAGGACCTCCTCTTTGTCTGAGGGAAGACCGTTGTTTGCCTGAGGGAAGATCCCCTGAGGGAAGACTTCTTGTTTGTCTGAGGGAGGACCTCCCCTTGAGGGGAGACCTGCCCTTCGTCTGAGGGAAGACCCTTGCCTGAGGGAAGGCCGGCTGCTTGTCTGAATGAGATCATTGTTCCATCCTCCCCACATGGCCTGTGAGTCCAGAGTAGTTCTCATCAGGAACCTCACAGGACCTTTCCGTACAACAGCTGATGTGGGAATTGTGTGCAGCACAGGGAGGAAAACTGCGGTTAGAACTCCTGGAGATGAATTAAATGGGGATTTGGGCAGGAACGGGAAAGCATTGAGTGAGTGGAACAGGAAGCCCGTAACGAACCTTTATGTATGTGAACATATAGTTCACTTGTAAGGATGGGGTTTATGACTTTTTTATTTTTGTTTTTAAAATATTTTTAAGGATGGGTTTTCAGTTTGTGCTCAAGGGATCGTGAACTTTTCAGTAAATGTTATTGGGACGGTTGATCTTTTGGAGGAAAACTAGAGGGGAACTCTCCCATCATGTCACATAGAAAATGTCGATTCTGCCCTGGAACCGGACAGTGGTGACGGTCGCACTACTTGCACTATACTTCAACACTGAATTGTACGCTTTTTTTTTGAGATTTTATTTGAAAACGAGAGTGAGGAGAGGGAGGGGTGGGGGCGGAGAGAGAATCTCGAGCAGACCCCGTGCCCAGCGAGGACCCGCCGCAGGGCTCCATCCCACAACCGTGCGGTCCCGACGAGCTGCCGTCAGGAGTCGGACTCTGGCTGACTGAGCCGCCCGGTGCCCCCGGACTGTGCACGTTAGAAGCACGAGTTGTAGAGCAGGTACGTCGCATTTCAGTGAAGCTGTTACTTGTGAGGGTACGTTCCGGAAGATTGAGAGTGTCACCGTAAAGTACCGAACTGTGGAAACCGCCCCTCCGATCTCGCGTAGGGAAGGCCTCTGGCAGCAGCCGCAGACCCGGGGCCCACAGCGCGGCGATGGAGAGGCTCGGCTTGCGCAGGCGAAGTCTCGGCGTTTTCGTGTAAGAAAGAGCAGGAGCAGAGCCGCACTTGATAGGGAAAGTAAGCCACGTTTGCCAGACGGAGGCTTGCCGTCCTCCCCTGGAGAAAGCGGGGACCGCGGGCTTGGTCTCAGGAGACGGCGCGGACAGAGTAGGGAGGTCCGGGGCCGCGGAGGTTACTCGGCGCCTCGTGTACTTGGGGGTGGAGACCCGAGTGGTCGCGCGGCCCTGCGGAGGCCGGTGGTGCCTTGCGCGCAGCTCACGGCGGCCGTCTTGGAACCGCGCTCTCGCGAGGAGTGTGTCTGTCGGTCTGTCCTGGGGCACCTTCGGGTAAAGCGCGGCCTCGCTCTGGACCTGGTCGTGTGTGCCTGGATCAGCCCGTGCGTGCGGCCCCCCCGCGAGCCAGGCTGAGGCGGCGCGGGGCGCGGGCTGACCGGACGCCCGTGTATCTTAGTGTCTGCGCCGAGAACGTGTTCGGGCGTCACCTGCGTGGGTAGAAAAGAGAAACACGAGGACGAGGACGGTCGGGTGTCTACATTGCTTTGATGTGGAGGTCGTTCCGAAGCGTATCTCTCACGAGGAGAAGGTGCCATTCACAGTCGGGTTTGGCGCGGCGCCAGCCGGAGTCGCGCTTCCCGGTTCGGCCGGTTGGCGGAAGGCGTGTGAGCAGCACCAGCGCGGTGGCCCCGGGGCCGAGCCGGGGTCTCGGGTGGGTTCGAGGGTAGGCTGTGCATGCTGTATTACTTGTTGGCCTCCGGAAATCCTTTTACCGTGTGTCTTGTTACTTAATTGAATTTGGCTACACGTGAAGTGCATCACGGGCACGAGCCCTCGGCGCGCAGTCGCCGTCGCCGGCCTGCGGGGGCTGCCTTCCGGATCCCCGCCGCAGTCCGGCAGAGGAGCAGCCCGCCGGGGGCTGGGCTCCGGGGTGCGGGGAACAGGCAGGCCTCGGAGCTGGCACCGGCCGCGTCACGGACACGGGACGCAGCCCCCGAGTCGTGTCCCCGCACCCCGCCCGCGCACGTGCATCTCCATTGCTCACTGCCGGTGTCTCCAGTACCACGTGTGGTTTTTTCAAGTCACCTCCGCTGAAGGGTCTCATTGGTTGTGTTTTCTTTTTGGCCTGTGGTGCGTCTGGCCAGACGGACGGCGAGTCTGAAGAGGAGCAGGAGTCAGCCGGCACCGGGGAGGAGGACGACGATGGAGATGAGTCCGATCTGGTAACCCAGCCCTGCACTCTGATTTCCTGTCTAGTGGCAGAGCACAGCAGGAGGCTCTGTCGTCCGTCCAGCCCTTCGCTCGGCCGGCACCGCGAGTGCGAGCTCGGACTCCGGGGCCGTGATGGCAGATCTCGTCCTGCACCCTGGGAAGGAGCATGAGAGGGACATCTGAGCAGGGAGCCCAAGGAGACGGGCGTGGCCCCGGGGCTCTGCTGTGAGGGGTGGCGGAGGGGGTAGGAATTGGCAGCAAGGACAGTGGCCGTGGTTCTGCCCTATGACCCATGTGGGAAAGGATTTGAGGTATCCGATGTAGAGCCGGCAGGACCTTTTGTGGGGTGGATGTCGCACGGAGGTAAGGGGGGCCGGAGGGCAGGGGCACTGGGTCTGTGGGAATGGGGGAGCAGGGCCTTGGAGATGAGGAAGAGCGCAGACCTCAGGATGGGGCCCAGGAAGCACCCACAGGTGAGCTCTAAGCAGAGGAGGAGTCGTCGATGAGAGACCGGGCAGGGTCCCACGAGCCGAGCAGTGCTCCCGGGAGGGAGGCGCCGGTCCCTGGCATCAGCGTGCCGTGTGGGCGGAGGAGATGAGGACTTGGAAGGGACCGTTGGGTTTGGTGCTAACCTGCCCTTTCCCTGGGATGGCAGGTTGAAGCGACAGTGAGCTTGGGGGCAGCGCTTGCAGAAGTTGGGCCTGCGTTTTGGCGTAAGGAGGCAGGGGCGAGGCGGAGGAAATGGAGCGCAGAGTGCGTTGGGCTGCTCGTGAGGCAGCAGAGGGCCCCGTGTGTGCTGGCCGGCCACTGCCAGACACCGGGAGTGTCTCCTTTCTTGTGAACACTTTCTTTTCAGCTTCTCTGTGTATCCTGGCGCCGGGGAGGGGTGTGAGATCCTCGTTCTAGACCAGTTAGAAGTGGGGCCCGCCCTTGCTCAGGTCTTTCTGATGCCATTTCTGCATCTGAGATTTTAGAGATTGAGGGTCGTAAAAATCTTAAAATACTGTAAATTAATTATAACTTCTTTCCTTGTTCTCCATGTAGATAATTATTGTGGACGTAGATTCTGAAGCAGATTGAGGCATTGAGTGTCCTTTTCTCACGAGCAGAGTGAATGGAGGCATATGATTAAAAGTGGATTCTCTCACTGAGCTCATTTGTTTATTTAGTCCCTGAGTAGAACTTTCTCATTCTTTTTTTGTGCCAAATTCGAGTAAGATTTGTAAATTCCACTTAAATGTTCTTGGCTTGTCTTTTTTTTCCTTTTCTTTTTTTTCTTTCCTGTAAAATAACTTAGTGTGATTTAGGGGAAAACATGAGTATTTTTAAGAATGGGACCAGGAAAATGTCTGAAAGTGAAATTAATCTTCTAGTTGAAGAACCAAGATATAGCAGGTATTTATTTGGCAAGAAAACAGAACTCGTAGTACCTTTTGCTTTCAGGAGCTCCCATGCTTTGCTTTTTCTATTCCTGCCCCTTTGGCTCTCAGAGTTCTGAATCCAGTATCAAGAAGAAGTTTCTCAAGAGGAAAGGAAAGCCTGACAGCCCTTGGATCAAGCCGGCCAGGAAACGGAGGCGGAGAAATAGAAAGAAGCCAAGCGGTGTGCTGGGTAATGTGGGGCCCGCATGCGAGGGCTGGCGGGGTCGGGGGTGGGCCCGCGGGCGGCCGTCCTGCGGTGGGGTTGGGGTTCGGTGTAAGGTTTCATTTGGAAAAGGGTCTGCACTGTTTCGAGGGGAAACACGTATGACCTGATGAGAGACACTCGGGTGACCGTCACGTGGCGTCCTGCTGGCAGACCCCCCACTGCGGGCCCGTTGTGGAGCATTGACTTGATGGGCATTACTCATCGCCTTCCGCGTGTGACCAGGCGTCTGTGGCTTCTGGACGTTGTACGGTTACCGTGGCCACCCTTGGTGTCAGGTGTGGGCAGTGGCCAGGTCCACACAGTGGCTTCCGGCCCTTTGGTCAGAGTCCCCTGTTCTGGAAGTAATTTGGTTAAAGGGGATGCAGGAAAAGAGATGACCCTGAAATCCAGAAGGTGAGCACACCCGGCGGGCCGGGGGTCACTTCTGACGGCCTCATTGCAGACCCGGCACGTGGTAGAGCGCACGTCATTCAGGTGCATGGTGGTGAGTGTCCACACGCGGACGACCACGGGACCTCAGCACAGTTACTGTCGCGAGTGCCCCTGCTGCCGCTTGGGGACCTTTCCCTCTCCCCAGCCAACCCGCGCCGTCCCTAGGCTGCTCCGCTGTACGCTCCGTCTGCAGGTTGGCACTGGGTGCCGCTCGGTGGGCCCTTCCCCCGTCCGTGTGCCTCGTGCCCGGTCGGGCGCCCGCACCGTGGTGCCAGTGGGTGCTCGGCTGGGGGTGTTCTGTGGGTGGCTGTCCCCGGTTCATTCTTCACCCGAGGGACATTTGGGCTCCCTCCCGTGTTGGTTTCTTACCGATGAGGCTGCTGCGAGCGTTTGTGTACGGTTTTGACTGAGCCGCTTTCGGCGCCTTGGGTGCATGTTTCGGGGTGGACGGCTGACTTGTCTGCTAACGTCTGACCTCTGGGAAACTGCCGGGCGGTTTTCAGCAGGACGTCCGAGTGCCGCCCTCTTCTGCTGCTCCTGTGTCCTCGCGGCACTCGGCAGGGCTGCTCTCTGGTCCCCGCCCCGCTGGGGCACCGCCGGCCTTGCTGCGCCGGCCCGTCGCGTTCACCTGGTGGAGGAGTGAGGCTGCGCGCCGCGGCCGTGTGTGTCGTTTGCAGAGGGTCCCTGTTTTGCTCGTTTAAAAATCGGTGAGCACACCTCGCTGACTTGGAAGGGCCCTCGCGATCCTGCGGGTGCAGGTCTCTGGTACATACACGTGCCGCGCACATCTGTATCTGGGAAAGGCCTGAGAAAAACGTGTCGAAGTCTAATTTACCAATTATTTTCTTTCAAAGTTCTTGCTTTTTAGGATCCCAGAAACCCTTTAAACTAAGCCAGGTCACAAAGATGCTGCCGTGGGTTTTCTTCCGGGAGGCCCGCAGCGGCAGGCCTTCGCGCCTCTCTGACCCGGTCCGCTTCGCACGGGCGCGCGGTGTGGCCTCGCGTGCGGATGCCGGGTTGTTCCTGCCTCGCGGCTTGACCCGACTTGTTTCTCGGTGTCGCCCTTCGAGCCCTTGTTGGAAGTGGGCGTGTGGGCTGCCGCGTTGGCCTGGTCATCTCTGCTCAGACCCCCACGGCCTCACACGAGCTGTTTCCAGTCCCCCGCGGCCCGAGCGGCCTTGCTGAGTGGAAGGCGGCGGCCAGAGCCACCCCTGCAGCACGGACGAGGGCTGCCTGCGGAGCCCCCGAGCCTCCCGTGAGCTCCGTTTCCCTTCCTCTGCGCCACGGCCCAGCAGCCCAGGGGGCGCCCAGGTGGCGCGGGCGCACAGACCCACAGACGCGTCGGTGGGCTCGGACACGCGCGGCGCGGGCTTGCGTGGTTAGTCGCGCAGGGGCTCGGGTTTCCTTTCCCCCGGCGGCGCCGCGAGCCGCCCGCCCGCCCCTGTGCTCACGCGAGCGGCGGCCGCTTCCTCCCGGGTGTCCCTGAGCTCAGGCGCAGAAGGCGGCGTGCGGTCCCCGGCCGGCCGCCACCCTGCTCCGTGTCACTGCTCGCTGAGGTGTGGTCACTGACCCCGCAGCGGTGACGCGGACTCCGAAGCTTGGCCGGGAGAAGCGGGCACCGCCTGCTGCTGCTGCCCGGTGCTACCCCGAGGGGTGGGTCCCGTTCCGGGCCTCCTCGGGGCCCCTGTGGGCTCTCCAGGACCTGGGGACGGGCCCCGAGGGCAGAGGAGGCCCACGTGCGGGCAGCGCCCGTGTCCCAGGCCCCTCCGTTGCCTTCAGGTGACGCTGCCGTCGGGGGCGGCGCGCCCCTCGGAAAGCCCCGCGTGTGGCGGGCGCGCGCGTGCCCGCGGCCTCCCCGGTCTGCGGACCCCGCACGCTTCCCCGCGTGGGGCGGCTTCCAGCTCCTCCACCGCCGCTGGTCTTTCAAACCTGCAAATCCCAATTGTGTGTGAGCCTTTGTGGCTGTTCCCACCCTTCCTTGATGCCTGGTGGCCTCGCGCCGGCTGGGGTCGCCGCAGGTCAGGCCCTCGCGCCGCCCCTCCCCCACGGGGGCCTGTGCCGGGGGCGGAGCCGAGTGAGGCTCGTGCTGGACGGGGCTGGCGCCCAGAGTGG
>RCUC01120115.1:0-54230 GCA_003697995.1 Taxidea taxus jeffersonii
AAATATAACCAGTGTCAAGTGAAGTATGGAAAAATTGAGGGGACACAGGATGTCAGAGCAAGAAGGTGTCCAGCAGGACTGACGGGGAGGAAGAAGTTGAGGTAATCCAGGCCTTGAGATACAGCATCATTTGATCAGAATTGCAAATTGCCCTTAACAATAGCTGCCTGCATCTCAAATCCCTCCAGCCAAATCCCTGAGCTTCACAGACACCATGTACATGAGTGGTTGTCAACTGTGGTTTCTCATTAGGAATATCCATAGCATTTCAGAAGACCAAACGATTCTCACAGGAGACCAGGAGAGAGAATATTTGAGATGGGAGAATGGTAGAGAGAGGAGAGAATTCTGGTGTGGGAACTGGTGTCAGCAGTGAGAGAGGTGAAGAAGACCAGTGTGAGTGTAGGAAAGAACATTTGTAGGGCAGCAGTAGGAGATGAGTCTGGAAAGGGAGTGCGAGGCCAAGTTTTATGCAGCCCTTAATACAGGCAAACATGTTCCCCTACCTCATGTCATAAAAGGGACCCCATTTTCTTAAGTATCAGCTAAATCCCAGGCACAGACCTTTCACTTTATCTTGTTTATTCTCTCAGAGTATTCATTTATCCAAGCAATCAATATATATTTAGTGCCTATTATGTTCCAGATACTAGCTCTATGGAGAATCAAACAGACATGCTCCCTCCTTCATTCTAGAAGGGAAGATAAAACTAAAATCAAACTCATTAATATAAAAATCAAATAAGCAAGTAAACAATTTTTTTCCACTACTAGTAAGTGCTATGCATGAATAAGTAGTGTGATGATGAAGAGGTTTTGGTACTTAAAGCAATCTTTATACCATCTCTTAATATACCCTTAAGGCCAAAATCTGAGTTCCCATGACCTTCACAGTGCACAGCACAGTAGCTACCCTAAGAGACTGCTCCAAGGATGAAAGAGTGTGCACTCTGGGTTCTAGTTTGACCTGACATGCATTCATTAACTGAGAGACTTTGAGAGCACTGTTTCCTTATGGCAAAAGTGGAGAGATCTATCTTGTTTCATAAATCTAATTGGATATAAAGTGGGATGCATGTGCAGTTTAAATCATAGTTCTTGGTACATAGGGGGTGCTTAAAAATAGCCTCCTTTCCTTTATCCTCTCCATGTACACATGTACAATCAAGCCTCCCCCACTTCATCCCCAACACATGCATACAGCTGTTGAGACCCTGAGAGCAGGTCTCATCTCTTTTAAAAGGCAGCTGTTAATATTGGGAACACACAATAAAGCCCACCAATTTCTGTTTGACTGTTCCAAAAAGTAGTTGCAAATGAGATCATTTACTGAGCAATATATGCCTCAGTGACATCCCCAGGCAATCCATTCTACACAGTAGCAGTTGTATGAATGTGTGACACCTGCTGCCCTGGGTCTGGAGAGGCCATTTGCCCCACCAGGAGAGTGGCAGCAAAGACAAAGATTCACAGCCTGACTCACCTTAAGGGTGATCCCCAAAGATTTGTTTATCACGGGTTTATCTTCCCCTCTAGAATGAAGGAGGGAGCATGTCTGTTTGATTCTCCATAGAGCTAGTATCTGGAACATAATAGGCACTAAACAAACAGTGTCCTCTAAAGTTACACATGCACCCCTCTGAGTGCAAGGGTCCTGGCAGTGATTTGCTGGAAAATGAATAGGATCTCAAGGAAGCCAGACCATCCTGCCCACACTCATGCTGGCCTGTGTTTCTTCAAACTGAGGGCTGACCCTTTTGGAAAATGGGGGATGTGACCATAATTAATTAGGCATGCATTAGGGCTCTCCTATCAAAACATCCTTGAGATAGTGTTTTCCTTCCTACAAAAGGAGTAAAGATAGATGAGATTGAATGAATTCAACAAGAAAGAAAATAGCTTTTCTTAGTTAACCACTATTGCTTTAGGAGTTGTGTTTTTTGTTTGTTTGTTTGTTTTTTGTTTGTTTTTTTTAATACTGACATTTTTTTTTTCCAAAAGTCATCTTGGTGACAATATCCATTGTCAAGATCCTGATGTGAAACTTGAAACTGTTCTCTAATTCTGCAAGAAGCAACCATTGCAGGTAAGTGGCTGGAGGGTCACCAGGATCCTTCCTCGATAATCTCACAACTTCATGCGATGCAATGATTGTCTTAAAATAAGAAATTTAATTAAAAAAAAAAAGTAACTTAGGAGAACATATCAACCAGATACAATGTGAGGACTGTTTGGATCTTAATTCAAACACGAACTATGAAAGGGCGTTTTTGAATCAATCAGGAAAACAGAGAATGGGGCATACACTGTTAGAATGTTGAGTTTATTTTCTGAGAGATAATAATGGCATGGCAGTAATGTTTTTTTAAAAACCCTTATTTGGTAGATATGCATGCCAAATTATTTACAGATTAAAAAGACATTGTATCTGGAATTTTATTTAAAGGACTCAAGGAAGAAGTATGGGGGCAGAGAAATGAAACAAGACTGACAAAATGTTGATAACTGAAATAGCTGGTTGATGGGTGTGTACATATCAATTAATTGTATTTTTCTCTCTGCTTTTGTGTGTGTTTAAAAATTCTGTGATTTAGGGGCTCCTGGGTAGCTCAGTGGGTTAAGCCTCTGCCTTCAGCTCGGGTCATGATCTCAGGGTCCTGGGATGGAGCCCTGCATGGGGCTCTCTGCTCAGCGGGGAGCCTGCTTCCCCCTCTCTCTCTGCCTGCCTTTCTGCCTACTTGTGATCTCTCTCTCCCTCTCTGTCAAATAAATAAATAAAATCCTTAAAAATAAAAAATGAGGAATTCTATCATTTAAAGAGATAAGAAAACTAAACAAAAAGGCGTCAGCTCAGGAGTAAGCACAGTGTGTCTGAAGTCACCTCGGAAAGGCTGAGAGTGTGTTTGCCCGGCTGGACATTCAGGATGAAGCCCAGAGGTGATTGGTCAGCCACAGTCTACACAGAAGCTGTTTCCAGAATGTGACAGAAAGGAGTCAAGTTGAGTGAACGCACATGCCTGCTTTAATATTGACACGCAGGGTGTTACTGCACGGTAATATGTATTAGGGCAGACTTCTCCTTTGATATGGTTATTTCTGATCACAGAGACTAGCATCATGCCTCGTATACAGCTAGTTCTCAAAAGTCCTCTGTTGAATGAATGAATGGAAAGGGACCATTCTTAAGTGCACAGAGGGGAATAAAAGCTGGAAAGGAAGGCCAGGGGTGACTTTATGTGGTTGAGGTCATTTCCAGCAATAAATTCTAATTAGGCAGGAGGAAACATGTGTTATTAGGAAGCAAGACCATGGGCGTGACTGACCAAGAGTAGATAGGATGGAGTTTCACGTTGTTCCCTTCCCTCTTGTCCATAATGGGGGGATAATAGCACCTGGGCCACCATTTTCTTATAAGCACTAAATAGGTACTAACAGTTTTCCTAGGAACTCTATTACTTGTCTTTAACACCATCTCTGTTATTTTTGACCCTGGGTAAGTTCTTTGCTTATCCTCTCTACACTTCACTGCCTTCATGTATAAAAAAGTGGCAAATAAGAATGTCTGCCCCAGAAGGTGCTGTAAGGTTAAATATTTCATGCCAAACACTTGGCATTGCACTTGACACTTAGTTAAGTTCTCCATAAATGAAATCATCATCATCACCCTAGTCATCATCATCATAGCACAATGGCTAACATTAGAGGAGTTGAGAAAGGTCAATTCCCTTTTCCTTCTAACTCAGGACAATATAGTGAGGTTTCTGTTTCCCAGAATAAGACACTAGGTTTCAGAAGAACTGAGGAAATGCTCATCACATGCTTAGCCCTTTACTTGGCACATAGTATTTATGAAAGCAAACAAATAAACAAACCCAGCCTTACCAGCAGTGACCGGTACTTCCAATCCCAAATGGAATGCTCTTCCCTTTACTGTGCATCCTGGGTATTCTGAAATTATTCCAACTTCAAAGATGTCATGCTGTTGAGAGAACATCTTTCAGATGTGTTCTTTCCTAAAATCTGACCACAGGATTCACGATTGCCAGGATCCAAGTGGCTAAGTCACTTCTGCTTTAATTTCCAGTGGTCCTTGGAGGAAAGGAAGGAAATGAATTCGTTCTTCCCTTCTGGAAAATAGGTTTTGCCCATGTCTGACCCAGCAAAGAGAAAGTACACAGACATATGCGCACCTGAAAATAACACACATGTGTTCATACACTCACAGGCACACATATGTACACAGATACAGACACATACAGTAGAAGAACAATAGTGGAGGGGCTGCCCCCTTGTCAGTTTGGCAAACAGGCTCAGAGGATGAGATGAGAAGAGAATAGTCGGAGAGTACATGAGCTTGCAGGAAATCTCTCCTGAACCATTTTACTTCTTGGCTAATAATAGGAATGCTGGCTTATATGCAATGGGATGGCCAAGTCCTCTCTCTGTAGTTATTCTGAGAGTTGTTGGTTATATAGGCTGAAGGAATCTTGTTATACTTTCTGAAAGTACTGGCCCAAATGCCTGGAAACTCATGGCTGCTAAGAAAGGGGCTCAGGTCCGCAGGTGTCAAGGGTCCACATAGAACAAACTACATAGGGTGCCTGTGTTTGGAAGAGGGCAGGGTTGATGGGATTGATGTCAGGAGACCTGGGCTCTGCCTCTAACTAGCTCTGTGGGTTTGGGCAAACTAAATCTAAAAAGAAATTTTTGAATACCTCTTATTTAGTAATTCTTGAAAAGAGGTTACTTAGTATATGTATTTCAGGGCACATAGCAATAATTCAATAAAAGTTGGGTTTCATGATTATGTATACAGTGTTGTGCTAAGTTATTGAGGAACTCACAGTCTTTAAGGAAAGAGGGTCATTGAGCATAAAAACAAGAACAAATACGACCAAAGATATACATACAAGACACAAAGGAAACAATGTGAAGAAGGATTTGATCTTTCTTTGTGGAAGTGGAAGAGACATAGGCAGGGTTTCCCAAGGGTGGGTCTATCTACATTGACCTACAACAAATCAATAAGGGCTCAGCAATGTAGGCCGGGGCACTCCAGACAAAAAAAGGACCCATTCAAAGCCCACAGTTCTTAAATGACCTGGTCCCTTTGGGGATGTCCAATGATATGGTATCATGCAGGAGGGAGATGGGACAGGAGATAATGCCAGCAAGAATCAGAGTCCAGCTATGATCTCCAACATTCCTGCCCTCATAATTTACATGGCTCTAAAATTCCCCACTTGCATTTCTGTTTGCTACATCATTAACTGGTCAGCCCCTTCCTCCTACCCCCTTGAGCACCTTCATTTGGAAGGACCCTCCTCTCCTTCTCTGTATCTAGGCAGTGTTCCTCAAACAGCTTGCCTGTTTGCTTTCTCTAAACTCTTCTTACTTTTTCTCTAATTCAGCACCTTCAAATTAATTCTCTCCCCCTAAATTTGCTAGATTCTACTCACTTCTGTTTAAAATTTTATTTTTAATTTTTTTCTTTTTATTTAAGCTTTATTTAAACATATAATGTAACCCCACCACCCTCTCCCAACCCCTCTCCCCCCCACCCCCATTGCATCTCCACTTCCTCATATCAGGGAGATCATGTGATAGTTGTCTTTCTCCAGTTGACTTATTTCGCTAAGCATAATATGCTAAAAAAATGTATTTTTAAGTTTTAAAATATTGTCAAAATAGGGGCACCTGTGTGGCTTTGTTCATTAAGCATCCGCCTTCAGTTCAGGTCATGATCCCAGAGTCCTGGGATCAAGCCTGTATCGGGCTCCCTGCTCAGCGGGGAGTCTGCTTCTCCCTCTCTCTTTGCCTCTCCCAACACTGGTGCATGCTCTCTCTCCCTCTCTTTCTCACAAATGCACACTTCTTCTCCCTCTCTCTCCCAAATAAATAAATAAAATATTATACACACACACACACACACACATATATATATATAGAGAGAGAGTCAACATAGAAAAATACAAAAGGGAATATAATATATATGAGTAATATTAAAAATAAAGAAATTACCTTCTTTATTCCCATAATGCACCTTAAGATATGATATCTAGGATATATGTCTTAGAAGCCACTGGGTGTTTAAGCCATAATGCATGATCACCAATTATATTTAAATATTATGCCCGTGATACTAGGAAGGAGATACATGGAAGGAGACAGTGAAAAGAAATGTATAAAGATTGGAAATGAAGAAACAGAAATCTTATTATTAACACAGATGATATGGTTCTCTATTAGAAAGCTTAAAAAAAAGATAAATTTTTAGAATTAGTAAGGGAGTTAACAACTTTCTGAATGCAAAATCAATATACTAAAGTAAATTGAATTTATATACAGAGTTTAAAGATGTAATAGTCAAATATGCACACACACACACACACACACACATACACACAACATAAAACACCTAGGAAAAAGTCCAATAAACTTTATGCAAGCCCATTATGATGAAAATTACAAAAATCTTTTGGGAGATATTAAAGATCCAATGTGGTGGAAGAGAAACCCAGTATTATAAAGATGTTGAACATCTCCCCAAATTGAGCTACTGATGTAATGCAATTCCAATGAAAATGTCAATAGGGCATTTCATGGAACTTGACAAGTCAAAACCTAAAATATAATTGGAAATGCTAAGGTCGATAATAGTCAAGAAGAAAAATAAAAAGGAGTTGCATGGTCTTTCCTTTGCAGAGATCATGAATTATTGTCAAGTCAAAGTAATTAAATCACAGCACTACTAGGCATAGACAAGTCGACAATGATCAGAATAGAATGCCCGCAAATAGCCCAAGCAAATATGGCACCTGATTTATGGGAAACTCATGTTGCAAATCTGTGGGGAAAGCAGAGACTTCTCAAAAAATGGTGGTAGGAGTCTAGGCTATCAATGGGTGGTTGTGGGGGTGAAGAATAAATTGAACTCCTAAATCACTTATATACCAAAATCAATTCCAGGTGGATTAGAGACTTAAGTATGAAAGACAAAACTATAAAACTTTTATCATAGGAACAAATCTTCAGGATCCTTGGGCAGGGAAGGACTTTCTAAACAAGACACCAAATGTGCAAACATAAAGGCAATGACACAGTGACTGAGGGCTATCTGGGAGCTTCATGGGCTCCATCACCCCCTAGACAAGCATGTGGTGCCCAAACGACAGGCTGGGGAAAGAGGCACAAAAGTGGCAGCCCATACCAGGTGATTGTGAAGGGTATTAAGTTAGTGTTGTAGAGTGATTAATTGACCTTTATAAGTGATTACATACAGAAATCATTTGACAGTTTGCACAGACATTAAAAGAGTGCATTTAGTTAGATTAGTTTTTAGCATTTAGCATAATTAGCATTTAGTTAGTTAGATTAGAAAGAACATAATGTTCTGAGCCTACAAATATTAACAAAAATTTTAATTAATAACAAAAAGATTAATCAAGATTAGATTATATCACAACTCTGATTTTTTAAAAAAAGATTTTATTTGTTTGACAGAGGGAGATCACAAGTATACAGAGAGGCAGGGAGAGGGAGAGGGGGATGCAGGCTCCCTGTTGAGAGAGAGCCTGATGTGGGGCTCGATCCCAGGACCATAGGACCATGAGACCATGACCTGAACCGGGGCAGAGGCTTAACCCACTGAGCCACCCAGGTGCCCCACAACTCTGATTTTTTACAAACTTGATGCACTAGTACGCATACCACTGACACACCTAGTGTGCATATGTATATACACACAAATTTGTCAATTACTCCATTGACACTGTTCTTTGCATACATAAGTTCAGCACTCAGTACAGCCAAATTTGTTGATCTTTGCTCATACTTGATATTACATTTTATTTTTTTTTAAGTTTTTATTTATTTATTTGAGGCAGAGAGAGTGTGAGAAAGAGCATGAGTTGGGTGAGAGGGAGAGGGAGAAGGAGACTCCCCAGCAAACAGGAAGCCTGATGTGGGAGTCGATCCTAGGGACTCTGGGATCATGATCTGAGCTGAAGGCAGACACTTAACCAAGTGAGCCATCCAGGCATCCCAATACTACATTTTTTATTAATCTTAATTTTGAAAAATTTCTTGCACAAATAATAATAGACATATACAAAAAAAGCCTTAAAGATAAGGTTAAATTTGGGAGAAATCCATGAACAATAAATTCTAGAAATTGCAATACTGTATATCTATTGAGATTGATTCTAACAACTTTTTTAAAATTTAATTTTATTTTTTCAGTATCCCAAGATTCATTGTTTATGTCCCATGAAATACATGCCCTCCTTAATACCCACCACTAGGGTCACCCAAACCCCCCTCCCTTCCAAAACCCTAAGTTTGTTTCTCAGAGTCCACCATCTCTCATGGTTCATCTTCCCCTCTGAATTCCCCCAATTCACTTTTCCTTTCCTTTTCCCAATGTCTTCCATGTTATTCCTTATGCTCCACAAGTAAGTGAAACCATATGATAATTGACTCTCTCTGCTTGACTTATTTCACTCAGCATAATCTCCTCCAGTCCCGTCCATGTTGATACAAAAGTTGGGTATTCATCCTTTCTGATGGAGGCATAATATGCCATTGTATATAGGGACCATACCTTCTTTATCTAATTGTCCTGGGAAAATTGGACAGGTGTATATAGAAGAATGAAACTTGACCATTCTCTAATGATTTTCAAATGTTTCCATAGTCAACAACTTCCTCTGAAATAATACTACCTGAAAACTTATTATAAATTTTGGTATATTTAAATATTTTATTTATTTATTTGACAGAGAGAGAGAGATCACAAGTAGGCAGAGAGGCAGAGAGAGAGAGAGGAGGAAGCAGTCTCCTTGCTGAAAAGAGAGCCCAGTGTGGGGCTCAATCCCAGGACCCTGGGATCATGACCCAAGCCAAAGGCAGAGGCTTTAACCCACAGAGGTGCCCCCAATTTTGGTATATTTAGTAAAGGCTTTCAAAAATGTTCTATAGGGGTGTTGGGAGAAGGTGGTGGGGTTACATTATATGTTTATATACAAATAAAAAAAATTAAAAATGTTCTGTAAAAATCAGAGAAATGACTGTTAGAAGACATTGAGATCATTTCATCCACTGCTTAGAAAGAGTGTCAGATCTTGGTGAAAATGATGTAGACATTCAAATACTGTTTAGATTTCTTTTGGTAATATAAAACCAGCATCTTGTTATTTCTCCTGGCATTCTTCTTTGAAATTTGACCTTTTTTTCTAGGTAAACTCCCATAATTTGTGATTGTTTTCTGCTCCGATTAACTTCATCTAAAACTTGACACCCATATGACAAGATAACTCAGAAAAGAAAAGTCTTATGCAGCTATAATTGACTATTTCAAATCTACTGTTTAAATACAGAAATACGTATTAAGCCACAGGAATTAGAGGAACAACCCTAACCTACACAACTTTAGTACATTTCAAAACATTAAGAAATAATTCTCTAAACAAATGCACCTAGTTGAGCTTGTGTTTGGGGTGGCTCACTGTGTTAATGGGAGTTCTCTATACTAACCCCATGTAAATTTATTTTAAAATTAATAAAGCATCGCTAATAAAAATATTCTACTTTGAAATTTACGTATGCATTGCTAAAAACCAGCAGTAAACACACCATTTGCTTAGAACTGAGACCAACAGAAGATTTTTTTCAAGGAGGAGCATTTCATCACCAAACTTGTGGAGTTGCTAGCATTTGATGATACAAAGAAGCATATGGACCATCAGCTGGTTTTGTTATTAGTATTAGTATAAGTTCTGTATATACAATACATTGCTTTATTTCTTACCTCTTGATGGACCAGTCCTACTGCCCACTGTTTGTTCACCAGTCTACATAACATTAAACAAAATAACCTTGAGATATATAACTATATACTGAATTTTTAGCTGATATTTATATGTTGAATTCAATGTAGGTCCTGAGTCTTTCAATTAAAGTCCTGTTTTGGAATTCATTCCCTCTAGTGATGTTGAACTAAAAGCAGAATGTCAACTTTGCCTCCTCAAAATTCCACAAGGAGGAAAAAGTCCAAAATCAAATATAACATCTGTGATAAACCGTTTTCAACTCAGACATAAAAACACTATAAGGAGTAGGAAGGAAAGAACAAAGTAGGTTTTTCTGGTTTTGTGTTGTGTTATGTTGTTTCGTTGTTGTTTTAAAGACATACCCACAAGGACCTTGTCCCTCCACAGGCTTCAATGGAAGACTTTCAGGTCCTCAGTACAGCCCCGGGGCTCCTCGGATTCCTGCAGGGGAAGGTTGTTTTTGTACTGCTCACCCTCAGATTTTCCACTTTTACTCTGTACTTCTGACCTCCGCAAATTCCTTACTTTCTAGCCAACAGAGAGAGTGATTAAAACGATCTTCAAAATATTTTCTGCTTTAGTTGGCTTTTAAGCTGTTTGCATTTGGAGAGTTGTTCAGGGTATATACTCAGCCAGTCCCCTGGACATTGATGCCTTCCAAAGGATGTGGTTTTGCTTTGTTTTATTTCTTCCCTTTCTCCAGCATGACTCTCTGAAGCTCCTGACTGGGTCTTACCACTTTGGCTTATGCTCTCATAGCTCTGGGCACTCCCCCTTTCATAACTGGGCTTTCTAATACTTGTCTCTGTCCTCAACAGAGGGATTAGCTTCCTGAGGGTTCTCTGGGTTGTTTGCTCTAATATCCCCAAAGCTTTGCCCTGGCACACTGCAGGTTTCCCTTCCTTTCTTCTCCTCCCCCTCTTTCCTTTCCCAATCCTTCCTTCCTTTATCCATTTCTTCAACCCAGATTTATTGGAGCCAATCATGTGTTGATCTCTTTGAATACACAGTTAAAATACAATTTCCTAAGTGTTATGTTAGGAGAATTAGAGGGTGATATGGGTGGGGTGGGTCATGGGTAAGCCAGACCTGAGAAATTTAGGGAAGGTCCCCCTAAAGATTTTAAAAGCCACCACAGCAGTTATTCACACATAAACACTCCTTTTGCTACTTATCTCCCTTCTCTGTTTCACTGTCTCCCTCACACTTCCTGGAATAATCTCCCAAAAAATCACCTGCACCAATCCCTTGCCTCAGGCTCTACTTTCAAAGGAAGCCAAACGGGGCATAGATGGACTCCTTTCTGTACTACGATTTTTAGTTTCAGATCCTACTGCTAACTACATCATTCTCATCAAGTTTTTCAAATTAAATTCCTCAAAAGGAATCTTATTTTCCCTGATTCTCTTTTCAAGAGCTGACCTCTTCACTGGGAGCCTAGAGATTGGCTGCTTAGGGTGAGGTGCATGTGTCCATTCCAGTTCAGTACACTGTGGTTGGCTGTGTAGAGTCACTGTTGGTGGGATCCACTGGCAGAGCAATGGCTTTAGAGGTTGGAAGACACTCTGAAAATGTATGAATCAAATGATCCCAACAGTCCAGATTAGGAGGTGCTGTTGTTCTTACTATCAGATGGGAAAACTGAAACTTAGAAAGGTTAAGTGACCAGATCAAAATTTCACCCAAATTAAGGTGATGTCTGGGCTTATTTTCAGAGCTTTCTAACCCCAGCATTCTTTTCATTACACTGTAACTCATTATAACTTCAACATGAATAGTCAGAAGTCAGTAGATTAGATGTAGAACAACTATGCCCTTTTTATTTAATTATAATATATAAAAAAGAGTAAACTAGTTCCTAAAATGAGCTTATGCCTACCTTTTGCCTTTCTCATTTTGAGTGCATATCCATAAAATAAAAGTCAAAAGATATAAGCAATAAATTACATCTTTGCAGTGAAAACAGTAAGGTTTGGGGTTAAGTGGCAGGACAGGGGATGGTTTGGCTTGAGGTCAAAAGCTCATAGGTAATCAGTAGCATAATTGGGATCCTAACAGCAGACATTATAGTTGAAAGAGCCTGTAAGTCCAAAGCCTCTCTCACTCAGAGGCGGCATCTCACCATCTCACCACATCAGAATGAAAGCTTATAAGCAAAACTATGTCCGTGAGGTTCCCTGTTGACCAAATGTCCTTTCTTTTTCTCCCTATGTGGAGCAATGGCACTTCAAAAATGCACAGTACCTGGCAGGACATTTATTGTTTCAAGTGGAAAAGGAATGTATGGCCTCAGTGTAATAGAAGACCCCAGGGGGGCAGATGAAACTTCAGATCTGTCTAGAGTCAGAATCAAATAACATTATCGAGGCTCACTCTTTGCTCTGCCTTTGATTTTAGTCTCTGCTGGAGTGAGGCAGCCATTTCAGACCCTACCCACCCACTTTTCACATCCACAGGATCAGAACAAAAGTTTATTTCCTGGGAGACTCAGCACAAATATCAGGAAATCCCATTCATTCTGATGTGATGGCTTGCCCATCCCTGAACCAATCACTATGGCTGAAGAAATGGGGTTGGCTGATTGCCTGAGTCTGATTCTTGATTTGGGTACAGTGCTAGCTTTTTACCTGTAGCACTCCAATGGAGCCTGACAGGGAATTGGAGCCTGTAACAAAATCAAGGTCTTTTTATCACAAGAAGAGAGGGTAAACTCTGGGTGATGTAAATACATGTGTGTGAGCACACACACACACACACACACACATCCACACATCCACACACAGCAAACAACCCTACACACCTTATATTATCCTCACGAAGAAAACTGATTCTCATGCTCTAGGATACAAACACATCCAGAAGTTTGTTGGACCTTAGCTATCTTCAGATATTAAAAATAATTAATGGGCTGACAAATTTCACAGATGGAATATGAAAATCCAAGAGTTCAACCTACCAAGGCAAATCTAGATTGTCCTCTTTATACTGATCTGACAAAGTCCTGCTCCTTCTTTATTCCCAGCTTATTTGCTGCCTCCTCTTGGAAGTGTCCCCTTACTCTCCAGTCAAGGTCCTTTGCTTTCACAATTATAGCAGTCATTTATTGCACCACAAAGAGTGCCATTACATAACAATAAAAGTGTCAACAGAAAGATATAACAACTGTAAATATGTACGCACCCAACATTAGAGCACCTAAATATAAAAAGCAAATATTGACATATATGAAGAAAGAAATTGATAGCAATACAATAATAATAGGAGACTTCAATACTCCACTTTCAATAATGGATGGAACACCTGTACAGAAAATTAACAAAGAAAAAATGACCTTGAACAAAACTGTAGATCAGATGGACCTAAAAGACATATACAGAACTTTCTAACCAAGAGCAGAATATACATTCTTCTCAAATGCACATGGAATATTGTCTAGGATTGATCACATGTTAGGTTACAAAACAAGTCTTAACAAATTTAAGAAGATCAAAATCATATCCAGTATTTTTTAAAAGATTTTATTTATTTATTTGACAGAGAGAGATCACAAGTAGGCAGAGAGGCAGGCAGAGAGAGAGGAGGAAGCAGGCTCCCTGCTGAGCAGAGAGCCTGATGTGGGACTCGATCCCAGGACCTTGGGATCATGACCTGAGCTGAAGGTAGAAGCTTAACCCACTGAGCTACCCAGGTGCCCCTTAAAGGGGAATTAAAAAAAATTCAAAGAGAATGAAAATAAAAACACACTATACCAGAGTTACAGGATTCAGGAAAAAGAGTATTAAGAGGGAAGTTTATGGTGATATACATGTACATTTCAAAATAAGAAATCCTACATAAACAACTTTACTCCTCAGGGAAGCAGAAAAAAGGAACAAGGTTTGTAGAGGAAAGGAAATAACAAATGCTGGAGCAGAAATAAATGAAATAAAGAATAGGAAAACAATAGAAAAAAATTAACAAAACTAAGATTTGGTTTCCTGAAAAGATAAACAAACTTAACCACTCTTAGTCAATGTTCCATGCTTAGTCCCTGCTCTTCACCTACGGATCCCCAAATTCTCACACTTGCCCAGGGCTGGACCTGAAGGAAGTCTGCATGCTCATGTTTACGGGGCAAACTTACTGTAGCACGGTGGCCACCAGAGCACTGACGTGTCTGAAGTATTCAGTGTGCCAAACATATTGGGCACAAATTTGCCTGGACCAAAACGTCCCCACCATTTACTGGTGCCAGCCTGATTCTGTGTTTTTA
This sequence comes from Taxidea taxus jeffersonii, assembly GCA_003697995.1. Lineage (NCBI taxonomy): Eukaryota > Metazoa > Chordata > Mammalia > Carnivora > Mustelidae > Taxidea > Taxidea taxus. The sequence goes on from RCUC01120115.1 coordinate 14,083, forward strand.
TTTGACATACAGTAATGCAAACGATGTATCAGCAGCCAAGCCTCAGATGTCTTGTTTACCTAGCATGGTCTCTATCTCCTCAGGCAAATAAACAGTTCCGGGAGCTTCTCCTTACTGAAGTGCATGGGCTATAACACATACTTAATTATGATTTATTTTGGCATCAAAGATCCATTTGTGGCTTATTTCTCACTTCACTGAGGTTGCTGATGAGTGTGTACAGGATACACTAAGCCCAGCATTTCCAGTCTGAGGTCACACATAGAGCAAAATGCTTAAAAACACTGCCATTGGCACCACACAGATCCAGGGGTGAGTCCTGACCTTTCTACACATGAGTAAATTCACACAGCTTTTGTGCTCCTGGGATCATTCCTTGTCATCCCTGAGCTCCAATTTATTTGTGTGTAAAGAAAGGAAAACAATCATAGCTAAGTCCTAATGAAAATTAGGAAACAACATTTTTAGAACTCTTATTACCCTGTGTTTTTTTTTTAATTTTTAAATTTTTTTATTTTTATTTTTTTTATTTAAGCTTTTTTTTTATTTAAACATATAATGTAACCCCACCATCCTCTCCCAACCCCTCTCCCCACTACCCCCCTCAGTTTGTTTTATGACATTAAGAGTCTCTTTTGGTTTGTCTCCCTCCCGATCCCATCTTGTTTCACTGATTCTTGTTTCATTGATTCATTGATTTTTCCTACCCCCTTAACTCCCACCCCCATTGCATCTCCACTTCCTCATATCAGGGAGATCATATGATAGTTTTCTTTCTCCGATTGACTTATTTTGCTAAGCATAATACCCTCTAGTTCCATCCATGTCGTCGCAAATGGCAAGATTTCATTTCTTTTGATGGCTGCATAGTATTCCATTGTATTGTCCATCAACAGATGAATGGATAAAGAAGATGTGGTCTATATTTACCCTGTGTTTAAAGAAAAAAAAAGAAATAAAATCACCTTTTATTTCAATGCTTTCAACATTTATTGGTACTCTGTCATATGCTAAACATGCTGCCAAGTGTTATAATGAAACAAGGGGGAACAAGATACCTGCATTCTTCTCTTTCAGCCTTGTGGAGAAGAAAATATGTGTGAAGAAAGAGAGGGAAGGAGGAAGGGAGGTAAGAAGGAAGGGAGGAAGGGAGGTAAGAAGGAAGGAAGGAAGGAAGGAAGGAAGGAAGGTAAGGAGGGAAAAGAGAGGGTGCAGGGAGGGAGGGGGAAGGGAGGGGAAGGAGGAAGGACATACAGCACAACAAAATAAAATAAATTTTAGGAAGATTACCATGGATTTTATTTAGGCTAAACTGAGAACTTGATTTATATTCCTTTTGCAAGCTTTTTACTTTCCTTCCTCATGTTTAAAATGCAAATAAAGCTTCTGTTCCTGGCCTTCATGTCTGTCCATTCTTCACCCTGCTAGCCTCCTTGCCCCATCTCCTATGATAACCTAAATCCTCCTTTCCACAATTGACACTGTTGCATCCTGACTTGGTTCATGCCATTCCAATTCCCTGGGACTCCTTCCCTGCTCCTCTTTACAAGATGAGAAGCTCCTTCCTGTCTCCCAGGACTCAGCTCAGGTGCTATTTTCTCTGCCCACTCCAATCTGAGTCCCAGGTCCCTACTTTGCTCCCAGGGCACCCTGGATAGAATTCAGACCCAGCACCCGAATTTGCCTGTATTTACTTCTGTGTTTATCTCTGAGTGGATTATTTAAGACCTTCCAGAGCAGTGTCTACCGCTTGTTCATTTCCATGTCCCTGGAACCCTATGTCCTCGTGTGTTGGTCCCAAAGGAACCTCTGTGGTGCTGAGTTTTTCTGTTAGGAAGTTTGTCTGGCTGCATGATTCCCATCACACCCCAGGTTTTGCCCAGACTCTGGCAATGGTACAGAGTTTGCTGCTCACTTTCAGGGGCAGACGGTGTACTCCCTTATCTTCACAAGAGAGACCAGACCCTGGGAATTGGGTCACACTCAAGCAGCAGAGAAGGAAACCAACATGTTAAAGTATTCATTTGTTTGGAGGAAGTGTGAGGCCAATATTTTCAGAAGCCAGGTTGGAGAGTCTCCTTGGGATAGTGAACTAAGAGCTGTAGCAGCTTGCTTGGAAGACGGTAAAGGAAAATGTCATTAATTAATGACATCCTTTTTCCACCAGCGGAAGTGTGGCATTTGGAGTCAGACAGATGGGAATTTAATTTTTATCTCTAGCTCCACCTGTGTGACCTTGAAAAAATTGCTTAAATTTTCTAAACCTCCACATTATCATAATCTATAAAATAGGAATAATTGTACCTTCCCAAGGGAGCTGTGGTGAGGAATCATAGACAGGGAATAGGAGAGCATGCACAGTGTCTGTCTATGGTATAGGCAGTATTTGGAATGTGGTCTCTAAAGCAGAGACTTTTGCCCAAAGGCAGCAGGTGTTACTGAGACGGATGCGCTCATGACCCTGAAGGATTTGAGTCAGCCACGGCATCTGTGCTGGAATCACAAATTCCCCAAACCTCAACTCCCTTCTTTTCAAAACTCCATCCCTTTCCAAAGAAAACTTCACTGCCCCCTCAATACTTCTCAAAATTGTCAACTGAGTGATTTACATCAGGGATCCTAGAGGTTGGCAGGGTCCTGGCAGTGTGAGTCATAACTTCAAACAGGTTATTTCTGGAAAATTCTTAGCAAGTGGCTAACCTGATGCAACAGTGAGAGTTCTAGAAATTTCCACTTTGATGATGATGCTTCTTGATTTTCTATCCTTGATGTTCATATTGACTGTTTCTATAATGTCTTCCAGAGACTCCTTTACCTGGTTTATAAAGCCAGTCCTGTGCTCAGGCATGTGAATAACTTTGCCCTCTGTCTCAGGCTCTGGAATTCACTCAGAGTAACTGTTCTCCTTCAGGACACAGGTTTTGAGACCATCCCACGTAGCTGTCTCCAGGCCTGCATTGGCCATGGGCGCGGGGTAGCCTGTTCTACCTATCACACATCACACTTTCTATCACTTCTGGGTTGTAAATCCCAAAGGTACAGTTGTTTTTTCATGATTTCTGGATTAAAACGGAGATAATCCAAGTTTATATGGAGAAGGGCTGTGCCTGTTTCTTGGCCCATGATTTCTGGCACGCATACGCTGAATATTCCATAAACAAAGATTGAATGAATGGATCATCTGGTAACAGTTCTTCTAGCACATCCTCTGGGGGACATATGGTAGGATGGAGAGAACTTTGGCTTTGAGGTCAGCCCAGCTTACATGGAAATAACAGCTCTGCTGCCTCTTACCTGGGTCACCACAGGCAAGTTACTTCTCTGACCATAGTCTCCTCATCTATAAAATTGGACCAAAAATCCTTCCCTCACAGGATTGCTGTCAGAATAAATGAAGTAATAGTGAGTCATTTCAAGATTCCAGCCTCACCACACCTTCTAAATGTCACCCCCCACATTGACCAAGGTGAAAGCTAATATGTGTTTACAGGTGTGTGAGAACCTGTCTTTGTCATATGAGAAGTTGGAATATGCATGTAATTGCAGGTGGCACACAGGAGTTAGGAGACATCAGATAATATAAATTTGGATCATTACCATGTTGTTCCCTTAGCTCAGTCTTGCTGCTCAGGGGTTCTTTGTGGACCACGTCTTCCTTTCCTAAGTTTAATCTGAGCTGCTCCAGACATCATCACAAATATTGGGTAAAAATAATCATAATTTTAAAGAGTCCAACTTAGTTGACTGAATCGTGTCAAGACCTACAGAAAAAACATTTACTTTTTTCCTTCTGGATTTCTTTAGACTTCCATTATCTCTGATAAAAAAAAAATGGGATGGTAACATCTACTTGAGATAATTTCATTGGATCTTTTTGAGAATTAAAGAAGGTTATCTAAAAGAGAGAGGATCCAGTTACCCGTGTTCTTTTCTGTTTCCATTATGTTCCATGGGCTGGGTTGCCTGACACCTCCAAGCCTCTTTGTTCTTCCACAGAACAGCGAGGAAAAACTGCTTTCCCTATTTCATGGATTTGTACAGGATCCAATGAGAGCAAATACTTGAATACCATGTGCAGAATGTTAATATAAGCATGAGTGTGCGCCTGTAGTCCATATGCCTTTTATCAGAGAAAGGAGCACTGCAGACAGAGTCCTGATAGCTGCTTCTCCATGAAGTTCCAACTATCTAGCAAGATGGGGGAGTGTAACATGGGTCTTTTAACGACTAGATTTGTGAACTGTGTTGAGAGAGATATGGGGGCCAATATTCCAAGAAGCTCATTTAGTCTCCAAGCCCAAGCCTGAGCATACAGTGATGTGCAGGCAAGGAAGTTGCAAAGAGCGTTCTCCCGACCCCAGACTTTTGTCTCATTTTTGAAGCTGTTTTATTCAGAGCTTAAATCTTCAGACTTTAGGTGAAGAGGAAGCACTTTTTTTTTGTTCTTTCCTCAAAGTCAAGAATTCTCTTCAAGCAAAAATTATTAGTTTTACAACCATTTTCTTGGCACAAAATTGCAGTTTAATGACAGATCTAGGAAAGAGCTTTGCCAATTCCATGGCAGAGATTTGGGCTGCACTTTCTAAAAGAACACAGCAAAGGTGGCCTGTACCCTCCACTGGGCTGCAAACAGGCATTCGCACATCAGCTGAAAATAATACTAGGTATCGATTTCAATCTACTCAATGCATCCAACACTTGAGTCCTTGACTTGTGGATCTTGTCTGTCCTTGGGTGCCTGGCATTACAAGGGAAAATGACTGTAGTGAACTAGATATAAGTCTCCTTACACAATGGCTCAGGACACTCTGTTTCCTGATCTGCATAAAAGAAGATGATGACTTCCCTTCCTGAAGCATTCCTACCTGTACACCTACTCCTGGGCACCCTCTTAGGAGACTGTAATGGACCCGCCCATCCACAGCTGGAGTACTTAACTCTTAATTTCTGACTCTAGTTAGATGGGGTGCCCCTGAGGGTTCTATGGCTCTCTTAGGGTTCCCCTGTGGGCAGATGAATGGAGAGATGCTGGTGCTTGAGCGAGGTTGCTATCAGCCTTCAGGAGATCCTGTCCTTCTGGACCACAGGTGAGCACAGCATGGCTGAGGGAATGGGTGGGGCACTGACTGCTCTGTCTGCTGCATGCTCACCCCAGGTTGGAAGGGGTCAGGCATGAATAAGCAGAAGCAATGAGCCAAGGGTAGAGCACACTAGCATGAAGGTAGAAGGTGAGAGGGTAGCAGACAAAGGGAGACTGTGAAGTAGACAGGGCAGCCCAGGCGGTAAGCACAGATGGTGGATTTCCCTGCCGAGGGGCCTGCAGTCCCCACGGACCTGCCCACACGCTCTATCTACAGTCAGTGAGGCCAAAACAACTTCTGTCGAGGACGTCTGTGAGATTCTGTCTTTTCCTCCAACTTTTATTCATCCTTAAACTACCCAACCTCTTCCCCCCTAAACTAGTTTGCGTGAGTCTCTGTTTCTAGCCACCTGAGGAGCCCCAGGTAAAACATTCATGAAGACCATAGTAACCACATTCCAGGTAAACCAGAGTCCCAGGCTTCATCATTAATCCTGCACAGAGTTTGTGTCTGGACTATAAGGTAGGGTAGGGATGCTAAGAATGCAAATCCAGAGTCCAGTTCTCTAGATTTGATTCTCAGCTCATTCACATTTTGCTGTGTGACCTTGGCCAGTTACTTAACCTCCCTGTACCTCAGCTTCCTTACCTCTTAAATAGGAATAATGGAACCTACCTTATGGTATGATTGTGAAAACTTAATAAGCTAATACAAGATGTGCTCAGACACAAACCAGCTCAGTCAGCCAGTAATGGAACCCTGCACCCAGCAGAACCTGGCTTGCAGGAATGGTCAGCATTAATCCCTAATACATACCCAACGTGAAACATACAGTTATTTTGTTCCAAATCCTTGCTGAAAAAGGGTCTGGGGCACGTGGGTGGCTCCGTGGGTTAAGCCTCTGCCTTCGGCTGGGGTCATGATCTCAGGGTCCTGGGCTGGAGCCCCGAGTTGGGCTCTTTCCTCAGCGGGGAGCCTGATTCCTCCTCTCTCTCTGCCTGCCTCTCTGCCTACTTGTGATCTCTGTCAAATAAATAAATAAAATATTTAAAATAAAAAAGGGTCTGAGACTGTTACCCTCATTTTTATTAGTACCTCAATAGATAGGAGGAAGAAGTTGAACTGTGATGGCTGGATTTAAAAGCCAGTGTTCTTTCCAGAATTTGATGTCTGAAATATAATCGAGGGACTAGTTAGGGAAATAACAGTCCCACCTTGGTGTGGGGGGGCAATTTTGGCACTCTTATAGTCTCCTAGCACACTCGTGTTATTTCCAGGTCCTTGGGGCTTCTAAGCACATAAAATAGAGCCAGTCACCCTAGAATATATCCATTCTTTGCTTCAGGACATTTTGCTATGCCCAGCTGGGAGCTAAGCTAAGCCTCTGGGTGGGAACATATTAGAGGTAGCCCTAAGAGTCTGCTTAGTGAGAACCCCCGGCAGCCGCTCCATAAAGCAGGGGTAATGTTGAGGCTGACAACTCTAGCAAGTGGGAATCGGTTGGCATTGTGTTTCTATGTCCAGGGACAGCACCCTATTACCATACTAGAATTTAGTCTCTGTTCCTGCATTGTTCCTCAAGATTGATGAGGACAGAAAGGATGTCCCTGAGACTGGAACTCTGCCTGGTTCCTTGGTCTCTACTAGACTATGATACTCTTCAGGGCTGAGACAGATCCTCATTCCTCTGTTTGTCCCACTGATTTATGACTCCTGAAGACTGAGACAGAACTGTATGGGGAGAACGTGTGGTGCTCAAAGAGCATTTGTTGCATGTATGCACAAGCAAATGTTTGTGAAAACAACACAACAACACACACAACAACCCTTACCCAGAGGAATTCATACATGCTGTTCCTCAGCCCCAAAGTAGAGCACTTCTTCAATACTTGGTTACCTATTAAAATCATCAATCCTTTTCGATCCTTTAGGTTCCAGCAACTAAGAACCATCTCAGAGGAACAGGGCAAGGCTGTCTAATTAGCCAGATCCTCTCATCGTACTTTGATGTTGACCTCTGTACCACACGGTCATGGTAATTCATTAGCCAATTGTGTGATTACATTTTCTATGACTAGCTCCCCTTCCTCACTATAAGCTTCATTACGGCCATTTTTGCCCATCATAACATTTTAAGTGTCTAGAAGAGTGTCTGGAACATAGAAGAGCTCAAAAAATATTTGCTATATGAATGAATAAATAAGCAAATACGAATACTGCACACAACAAATATGGTTACTGTCATCCTGTTCATAAAAAGATTGAAAAGCCAATAGTTGGCTTTTGTAGATTCTGAGGTTGGCAAAAACAGAAAACAAAACAAAACAAAACAAAACAAAAAAAATAGAAAAAAAACCCCAAAACCCCCAAAAACAAAACCAACCAAACAAAAAACCCACCAGTTGTAGAAGAAATGTTTCAAGAAATACATAAGAACTCTCTAATTATCTTTGTTATGGGCATCCAATTATGTTCCTTTGTTCTTTTTTTTTTTGTTAAACAGTTCTCAAAAAGGAGGTGTGTTTACAAAGATATTTGCTGATTCTATAGATTTTTTTTTCCTATAAGTAATGAGTGAATGCTTATAAAAAAAAAAAGTGATTCAACTGGTGGGAGTTTTATTCCACTGAATCACGTGTTTACTGTAGTAATTTTTCTTAATTGCTCTGAGAAAAATAGAGGCTTTTATCTAATCATTGGAGTGATGTACCCATTAGTGTCCTATGGAAACTAGATGACTGTAAATGTACCAGCAAGTGTTTTTGAGAAGGCCCAACCTAATTTTCTTTATTACTGTGCTTTTTTTATGTGACATAATCCCCACAAGCACGGGTTGCTTTGAAGCAACATCCAGGCTGAGTGCAAACTCCTGATCTTAACTGCAATGTTCCTGCAATGTACTGGTAGGGTAGGGGTCACGACTTTATCTGTTAAGTACAAATACCAAAACATCTTCAAAGGATTTTCATGCTCATGTTTGGTAGTACCTAGAAACCATCTAACCCAAGTATGTAACCATAACCCAAGAAAACCCAAGATTTTTCTTTTTTTCATATTATTTATGTTACATGGAGAGAGTAGCCTTTGTAGATTTTTACTCACCTACACCAGTGTTTTCCAGCTGGTGCTTTACCGAAAGTATTGTCTGATTGCCTCTTTTGACAGGTTTAATGGTAAAACAGGAAGTTCAGTGAAAACCACTCACTCATTTCTTTGTTCACCTGTTCATTCACCCCTTTTTTTGTTCAAATATGTTTCCGTGTAGCCAACAAATCTTTGTTTAAAAATGACAACGTGTCAGGAATGGTGTCAGGCTCATCAAGAGCCCTGAGGGAGGTGGTGGTACCATGCCTCAAGGTGCCATTCATGTCACTGGGATAACCCTGCTGCGGCTTTTTGTATCAAATGATACTGTGGTCCTGGTAGGACTGGTCATTGCATTGGTGAGTCTCTTCTCTTTCCACCAAAGTCTCACATCAAATATGCAGAGAGGAATAAACTAGAGGGTCTGACTTCAGGTAGAAAAGACAGGTACATTGACAATGTGGCATTTGTTAAGACGGCGCTAGGTGTCAGTGTGCATGTGACTACAGATGAAGGGAAGGTCCTCCAAGTTGACTACTGACAGATAAGTGGGAGTGAGCATGAGTGGGTGAAGAGAGAGAGAAAAGGAAGGACCTTCTCTATCTCAAGAGAGGGTCCTCAAGGGAAGAGACAGGTGTACACTGATTACTGAAAGTTCTTTGACAGAACATTTCACGAGAGGAAGAAAAAAGTGACTATTTCTAGAATTGGGAATAAGTATATTTTTCATGACTCAAAAAGGGTGTGGGCCTAAGAGAGATTCTGCAGGTTCTTCCCTTTCTTTTTCTTTTATTTCTCCACGTTCTGCACTCATCTCCCATCGGGATTCCTCTGCAGAGCTTCTTCTCCGAGCTGGAGCTCATCCACTGAGGGCGCCTGAAGCACACGTTTCATGACTGAGACTTCTCGGCCAGCTCGCTCCCAGGCTGGATCCCTTGCTGGCCAGCTGCTGAACTTGGCCAGCTGTGCAGATTCGACACCCCTGGTGGGAGGTGGATGGCCAATCTTCTGCACACAGGAAGCACCCAGCTCATTCTGCTGATGCTGCAAGATGAGGAAAGGCAGCTAGGCAGTCACTGTTTTTCACAGTGGCAGCCAGAAATAAAAAGGCAATGAGTCCAAATGTTCAGTGGGACAGAGCATCTTGATGGGGAGGCTGAAACTGAATCAACTTAATGAGGAGAGGAGGTGGCATTAGGCCCACGGCCTGTATTTGGGTGCCACATAGGCAGATAAAACCACAAAAGGTTAACTTAAAAGATATTTAGGAAGGAGATAAGGCCTCTAGGAAGGCTTCTGTGCTTGCTATCTATATATAAGATTACTTTATCTGCACCAACTCACTCTTAAGCCAAAATCTGAAATTCAGGAGCAGAAACTGCCTTTTCAGGCAACTTCTTCCTATAGGACCCAATTAACTAGGGACAGATAGAAAAGGGGAGATAAAATAGTGTATAATGAGATCATCAGGGGTATGCAAATGAAATCCCACAGTCTTGTAATACTTTAATAGAAAAGATATTTATACGAATCATTATATGTATATGCGGAACAGCCAGGAGCTGCTCCAGTCCAGCGCCTGTGTGACTTGACCTCTGGGCCACAGAGAATTCCAAGTGCCCTTTGAGGCCAGTTCAGAGTTGCTCCACCCAGGCAGACCTGGGGAGAAGGCGTCACACTTTCTGAGCCTGATGCTGCACCCCCCGTTTCTGGGGAAAAAGTAGGTGAAGGTTCTCAGCAATGTGTTCTCCACTACCTGCAACTTTTATTACTCATGGTGCTGCAGAAAGAAATAACAGGGAAGAGAAACCAGAGATTTTCATGAACCTTGAACTTACTAGATAATGCTTTCCATGTACTGTTTTTAATTTTCTACATATTCTTCTAGGAAAGGGTACATGGTCCTTATTTTGCAGATTTGAACCCAACATAGGGTGGGGGGAAACAGCTGCTTAAGGCTGACTGGTGAGAGAGTCGAGTCTGGGTCACTGTCTCAGAAATACTAGAAGAAAACTGCATGACTCTCTGCATCATGGATGGAATCAGGGGTGTGTTCCAGGCACTAGCCAGAAGCAGGGAGTTTCCTCCTTCCAGATGTTCCCTGAGAGTCTGCGAAATTCTCTATTGAGTCTCTGGTTCTTTGACCTCTGGCAGACTTTTTTGTTTCTTTTTCTGCTTATGTGCCTGTGGGCTTACACATAGTGGCTGCCTTTTCCTAGACCCCACCTTCCAGATACCTGTTCTTGGGAGCATTTAAGATGGGAGGAACCACACAGAGGCCCTGTGTCTGCCAACAGGATTCAGGTACATTTTGGCATTTCCTCATGATAACAATCCAGCCAGCCAGTCTGAACCCAAGTTTCAATTCATTCTCTGTACTTTCAATATTACACATTTGATAAGAATTAGTTGACAATTCTGACTGTTGTCTTTAAAATTATTATTGTTATTATTATTACAAATATTGCCATTTACTCTAAGAACTAAAACTAAAACTTTATATTCTCCTATATTTTTCTGTCTTGGTGAGTCCAGCTTGGTGTCCCAGATGGAAGCCAACTCTAGGGATCTATCTGCCTTATCTCTCACCTCTGACTAGGTACATGGACACATTATTTATTTATTTATTTGAGAGCGTGTAAGTTGGGTGGAGGGTGGGGAGAGGAAAAGGGAGAGAGAGAGAATCTCAAGCAGATACCATGCCCAGCCCAGAGCCTGATGCTTGGCTCAATCTCACAACCCTGAAATAATGACCTGACCCAAAATCAAGAGTTGGATGCTTTAAGTGCTAAGCTACCTAGGAACCCCCGGTGTATCTTTTTCAAAGTCAATGTCCTAGTGAGCCTCAGTCTTCTTGTCTTTAAGATCCCACCCTTCCCAGCAAGAAAAACATAAAGTAAGTTTCCTTCCCTTTGATGTGATCAAAAAGCCAGATGATCTCAGAAATAGACAAAGACCAATGAATGCTGGAGGACACAAGTCTCTAAACTTTAACGAATTATAATCTGTGGTATGTTGGTTGCTTGCTTGAAGTGTCAGGTCTATCTCCTCTGCATGACCTCCATCATACAACCACAGTCATGAGCAGTCATAAGAGCTGTTAAGACCCAGCATGAGGACTGCTTTTCATTCAGTTCACTTTTTGTATATATCTGGCTCCAAATCTTTAGATTTGCACAACACACTTTCCACCCACTAGTCATTTGTCATTGGTCATCAGGGTTTCAGGCCCATTCACAGCAATGGTCAGGTATCCTGGTTTGTATTCCTTGTCCTTGTGATCCCATATTTATGTGTTGTTTCATTCATTCTTAATGTCTAATACTGGTTTCCTGATTTTTATTTTAGATGGAGCTTAGGGAACACGCATGAATTTGTATTATTTTCTGCTTCTAGGCTGGATTCTCTTCACTAAGTAAGGCTGAGACCCAGTCTGGCTCACATTGACCTTCATGCAGTAGTGTAGTGTTCCAAGAATACCTATCACTGTCATGATTGTTTTTTAGACATTTTAAAAAAAGATTTTAATTATTTATTTGACAGACAGAGATCACAAGTAGGCAGAGAGGTAGGCACAGACAGAGGGGGAAGCAGACTCCCTGCTGAGCAGAAAGCCCAATACAGGGCTCGATCCCAGGACCCAGGATCCCAGGACCCAGGATCATGACCTGAGCAGAAGGCAGAGGCTTTAACCCACTGAGCCACCCAGGTGCCCCTAGACATGTTTTTGTTCACATATCTGTCTCCTGTAGTATGCTACAGACTGTATCCCAGCTGGGGCTGGGACCTCATTTACCTTCATTCTTGATTTTTTTTTCTTTCATCTGTATACTCAGTTCCCAAGCACTCAATAAATGTTAACCATATCAATGAAAAAAATGTATGAATGATGAATGAATAAATGCACTTTTCCAGTCACAAGGGATAACAATGGCTACATGGTCTCTGTCTTTGCCAAAGTTCAGCAGATTTAAATCTATGAATGGAGGCCTGGATCCATGGTGAGTCACTCCAGGTGCATATGGCAGGGCACCCTTAAGAGATCTCAAAGAATCTCAAGGTTGGAAAAGGCCCAAAGGAAAACCAGCTCTTGTAAAGGCTCGTGTTTGTGGGGATGGTGTCACACAGTATCTCTTCCCACACCTTTCCTTCTATAATGAACAGTGCATCTCTTGAAAACCAAGCACCCCTAAGGGTCCATTGGTGAGAAATAGATCCCACAGATGCTTAAATGACTAACAAAGATAATATTTCACTTGAGAGATATATGGAGTCATCAGGTTTCCACATGCTTTCCTATGTAGTATTTCATCTTAATCTCATAATAATCTCAAGGCATGAGCAGAGAGGAACTTATTAACCTCTATGATAAAGATAAAAAAATAGGCTCAAAAAGAAAAAAAAAATGGGTGACTTACCCAAGGACCTGGTGACAGTGAATAGTGAAGACAGAACTCAAACCTGGATGCTCTTTCTATACCACAATGCTGCTGTTTAAATGAAAATAAAAATTAGAAGAAAGAAAACATCTATTTATTTATATCTTTCTATGCATATGAATTAAACCAAGTTTTTCTGTCAGGTGCCAATAACTATAAATGGTGTGTTATAATAGAAACAAAACAAGCACATGGAAATCAAAACATGCCTGTATTTAATTCCCAGATGCACAATCCATAATGTGGAACTTCAGAGAAATGGACTAACTTCTCAAGGTCAGTTTTTTTTTTTTTAAAGATTTTATTTATTTGACAGACAGAGATCACAAGTAGGCAGAGAGGCAGGCAGAGAGAGAGGAGGAAGCAGGCTCCCCACCGAGCAGAGAGCCTGATGTGGGGCTCGATCCCAGGACCCTGAGATCATGACCTGAGCCGAAGGCAGAGGCCTTAACCCGCTGAGCCACCCAGGCGCCCCTCAAGGTCAGTTTTTCAACATAATATTAGAAAAAGAACACATACTGCAAACATTTCTGAAGATTCATTTAGTGATATTGTTGTGCATAATGCCTGGCACACAGTAGGTCTACCAACCACAGTACTGATTTTTATTACTCTAATTCTCCCACATGGACCAGACCCTAGATAGAGTAAATGCTTATTTTATCAATTTTTGATTTATTGACATTTTGGGGGCTTTGTAAAGGTGAAAAAACATATCTTGCTCAGTTATAAGTTTAGTAAATTGCCTTTACTTGAAGAAAATAAAATGACATGAAATACATCATTTAGTACTTAATGGGACAGCAACTGAATGGTAGAACGGAAGGTGCTGAGATTATTCCAATTCCAGAAAGCATAGCTTGATGTGCATTGACGAGCTCTCTGCCTTTGTGTAGCCATATCTCCCACGGTCATCTCAGTGCAAAGTCAGCTTGCATACATTTATTAATGCATGGGGCATGGGCTGCACATGCTCCATTGCCCTCACTGGCCCTTCTGATAGACTCAGCACTTCGAAGGATTTAGCTGAACTCCCATTCCTAATGCTCCATCCCACTCCCAGAAAAGGTGGTAGCTCTCCAAACAGCCAGACTGTGTGCTCCATAACCAACCTGAGTCAGGTAGAGGGCCTTACACAAATAAGAGTTCAGAAAATATTTGGTTGTTGAATTTCACTTCCATATGAGATAACCTTCTAAAAAGTAAATCCATAAATCTGCACACGAATTTTTTTTTTCAATGGCATGATTTGTTTTCATCTCTTGAGTCTTCCCTTAGCAAAATTTAATGCTCCCAATCATTTCTCTGATGTTTCAGTCCCCTTTGCCATTCTGAACCTTCAAAGTTGGCTATATCTCTAGTTTTCGGTAGGTTCGTCCATCCCACAATGGAAATTCCTACGCTAGACTTGCTCCTCACCAGGCTGCTTGAGCCCTGTCTCCAGGACAAGGGATGGAGAAATGAGCCTGTGAACACTTTTGCTTCTGAGACCTCTAAAATTCCTGCCTCTGGTAAGATCTATTATGCGAGTTTGGAGCTAAACCTCAATACATCTACCTGAGTAGCATCTTCCATATTCAACGAAGAGACTTTAAGCAACATAACTGTTTGATTTCTGTGTGTCTAAGGAAGGAGCACAACTACTGATAAAAGCAGAAATTTGCAACTTCTACATCAGTAGTAAATTATAAACATCAAAGTTGCACTTTTTATAACTTCTAAGTTTTTTTTTAACTTGTTTGTTTCCATCTAAGCAGGCCAGAAAATCAAGAAGAATGCATTTGCTTTAAGCTGAGAACATAGTTTTTGCATTAAGTGTTAATAATTTCAGCCTGTGAAACACCTAGATCCTTTGATTTTTTATTGGGGCTGTAAGAAAAATGGTTTTGCAGGGCATGTTGGTACCAGTTAGAAGAATCTCTGCAGTGACTAGAAAACATCTTCTCAAAATTTTTGACAGTTTTCCCACTGGTGAGTGGGATTTATGTCCCCTCCTCCAGAGCCTGGGCTGACTTTTGTTGCTCATTCTTAACTCTTGACCAAGAGGAAGCAGCAGAGGTGACTTCTGGGGCTAGATCTTAGAAAGCAAGGAAGCGTGCACTGTGCTAGCTGGGACAATTGCCCTTGGAATCCAGAGCTGCCCCATGATGAATCACTCTACTTTGAAGCTGCCATGTTGTAAGGAACTCTAAGTGCTGGCAAATATACCAAATAGTGGTACACTGGCATACAGCTACCATATGCCATTATCCACCAGGGGAAATGACACAGAGAGGCCTGAATATTTCATGAGGAGGGGAAAGATGACAATTCAGCTGCTCAGTTTCCCCATTCCACTTCCAACTGCTGCCTGGCTACAAACATATGAGCATCTCTGAGCCAAAACTGCCTGGCTGAATCCTTCCTAATTTCTGACCCAGAAAAGCTGTGACAGATAATAAAATGATTGTTGTCATTTTAATTCACTGGCTGGGAGCTAATTATTATTTAAAAAAATATTACCCAGGACATTCTCTTTGTAAAATTTGCTTACAACTTACTTCAAAAACAATTCCTACAATAGACATCACCTAGGCTGCAGAGGCAAAGCAAAAAAGACTTCCTGGCCTTCGAGAGTGCACATTCTAGAGGTAGAATCAGCTGTCCAGATAGCTGAGAACTAAATTTTTACAGAGTTCCTGGCACCCTATTGCTATGACTAAGCTGAGAGTTTAGCAAGCAGAGAGCCTAGTGATGAGCGTTTTTTGAAGAAGACGGACCATGGGCAGACTCAGAGAGGTACAAGGACTGTGTGTCATCTAGGACGGGCATGTTTTCCACTGTGGTTGAAGCCCAGGGTGAACTGTCAGGATGAATTAGTCTAGAAAACATAAGACTTAAATGGGACATTGAAGCAGTTTTTCAGGGACTTGAGTGTCACACTAAAGTGTTTAAAATATATTCCATTAGTGATGAGGAATCAAGCTATGGAGGACTATTGATCAGATACACGCTGAACAACTGGACAGACACATACACATAAATATATGCTCTCTCTGTATGTCTTCATATGTATATACATGGATACTTATATATGAGTAAATAAATGAAAGGAGATTTTTATAAGTAGAAATATAATCACTATACTTTTGATGCAGAATTGCATAAGAAATATATGAGAAATAAAATTTAAAATTATCCAAATCCCAATAACCAGAGATAACCATTGTTACCATTGTAGAGAATATCTACAGATATTTCTTCATGTGTATTTATTCATTTAAAAATATTTATTGATCATTTAACAGTGTCAGGCAGTGATGAATGAGAAATTTTATGGTCCTTGGTTTCATTGTGTTTCCAGCATAGTGACAGAGGTGGGTAATAAATAGGAAAACACTCAGCACATAAACAATTGAAGGCTGTAACACGTGCCATGTGGGGAGAAAACAGTGTGCATGGATACAGACTGGGGAGGTTTTCAGAGAGCAGGAAAAGCAGGGTGTGATAAAGAGTATTCCAACTGAGACTTGAAGGGTACACAGAGGAAGGACCAGGTATAGGAACTGAGTGAGAAAGGTATATGTGAGGTATCCAGAGACACCAGTCAGTGTTTCTGGGAAAAATGAGGAAGGGACTATGCCCTGACTTAAGATTGCAGAGGAAAAAAAAAAAAAAAACAGATTAGACCAGGGCAGCTGGGAAGTGGGCTGTGGACACTATTCAGAGTTTGAATAGTGGGGAAAAGGCATTACATTGATTTTAAATAGGTGACAGTTTGAGAAACTTACATGAGTGTGTGCTGAATGAATATAGTCTGAATATTTTGTCCCCCACCTCCCAAACTCATCTTGAAACCTATCCCCCAAGGTGATGATATTAAGATATGATTAGTGTGGTTAGTGTACTATCAAGGTAACCTGAAAAAGCGCCCTTGTCCCTCCCCCATGGGAGGTTACAGGAAAAGATGGCCATCTAGGTATAGGGCTCTCACCAGATTCCAAATCTGCCAGCACCATAATCTTGGACTTTCCAACTACCAGAACTGTAAAAAATAATTGTAGTTTATAAGCCACTCAGTTTATGGTTTTCTAGTCTACAGTATATAAATCTAAAAATAACTTTAAAGAAATAGGATTATAATACACTTGCTACTTTATTGCTGTGTAAAATGTTCTAAATGTTTTATATGTGCATAAATATAGCTCTACACTATTATTTAAGTGGCTATAGAGTATTCTGTTACATGCATGTACTATCATTTATTTAGCCAACCCCTTATGGATGGACATTTACTTTTTGCTATTATAAAAAATGTTGTGTTGAATATGTATAGAGCATGTGTTATATACTTTCATAATTTTTTTAGGAGAGAAAGAGAGACCACAAGTGGGATGGGGGAAGAGAGGCAAAGGGAGAGAGAGAATCTTTTCATTTTATTTATTTATTTATTTATTTATTTATTTATTTATTAGAGAGAGAGAGAGAGAGAGAGAGAGAGAGCTCAGGCAGACAGAGTGGTGGGCAGAGGCAGAGGGAGAAGCAGGCTCCTTGCCCAGCAAGGAGCCCGGTGTGGACTCAATCCTATGATGCTGGGATCATGACCTGAGCCGAAGGCAGCCGCTTAACCAACTGAGCCACCCAGGCATCCCAGGAGAGAGAGAATCTTAAGTAGGCTCCACACTCATGAGGGAGCCTGACCTAGGTCCTGATGTCATGACCCTGAGATCGTGACTTAAGCGGAAATCAAGAGTTGGACACTCAACAGACTTAGCCACCCAGGTACCCTTTAGACTTCCTGAGTACATAGTAGGAAAAAATTAACTGAAAAGGTAGTCTGAGTTAAAAGGATATACAATACAAATTTTGAGTCTTGTTAAATTCTTCTCCAAATATGTTATACCAATTTTTAATTCCTATAACAATGTTTGTGAGTGCCCCTTTCCCTTATCCTCCATAGTCATTGATGCTGTTACTTCTAATATTATCAACACCAAAGGCTACAAAGTATCTCATTTTATTTCCATATATTTCCTTTGCTTAAGGGGTTAAAGGCTTTTCATAGGTTTCCTTTTTGTGATCCATGTTTTGGGAATTAGATATTTATCTTCTTTGCTCATTTCTCCATTGATGTAGTTGTCTTTTTTGTTATATTTGTTATAGCTCTTAGTACAGAGCTAATTGAATTATTTCTCAAATTTCAGATTTTAACTTTTTATGGCTTTGTTTTGTGTTATGTTAGTCACCATGCAGTACATCATTAGTTTTTGATGTAGTGTTCCATGATTCATTATTTGCGTATAACACCCAGTGTTCCATGCAATCCATTTATGTGGCCACCCTCTCTGCTCTTTTATGATTTCCTTCTTTTGAGGTCAAACTTTGACAGAGGTAGAAAACAACAATGTTATGAGGATGATATGATGACATTTCTTTCAAATCTAACAAGACCTCCTGAGTCACCAGTGCATACAATAAGTTCAGTAATCTTGACAGATATAAAGTAAATGTATAAAACTAAATAGTTTTCTCTTAATAAAAACAAGATGAAAATAGAAACAAAAAGTTCCATTCATACTTGCAATAGTATCAAACAAATACAATTAAACTTAATTAAAAATACATAGGTTTTTCTCTGATGAGACCTGAAAGAACCTCCTTAGTAGAACATGAGAGGATGAGCAAGTGAGGAAGCTTACCTGGCTTGAGAAGAGGGGCACTGTCATGAAGGTTAGCCCATCCTCAATCTGTAAATTCAATGCACTTCAGATCAAAGTCCCAATGATTTCTTAAATTGACATAATTATTCTAAAGTTTATCTTATAAATAGGAAATACAACTTTCCTATGGGAAAGACAGCTCTAAAATGGGGGAATAATAAAAGAGAGCTTTAATGTCATAAATATATATCATAAGTCTTCTCTTGTTGAAACAGGAATCAATATAGAAAGTGGTAAAATGATGAATGAAAGAGAATCCATGCAAATTAAAGCCGAAAACACAGAGAAAGTTAATCTATGGTGAAGGCAGAACTGAAATCAGTATAGAATTATGAATTATTCAATAAATTGTATTAGGACAAGTGGCAAGACATTAGAAGGAAAATTAATTGGGATCACTTCTTCACTTCTTACTCAAAATAAATTCCAAACAAAGATTTATATGTAAAAACAGGTAAAACAAAAGTGCAGCCATACAGATACATGAATAAAGTAAGGTTATTATCACAGTTTAAATAATAAATGAGGGTGGCCATGCTGTAGGGATTTTAAGGGAGAAGGTGGCCATGGGTGGACAGGTTTGGTGATTAATCCATGTCGAGCAGGAGGACCAAGGAAGGAAGGAGGAAATGTGATCAGTTTCTCTCTGGGAAGATACTGAAGGCCTATGAATGTTATTACCACCTGCAGAGATCCCCCTGCCCTGTCCAAGCCTGATCTAGACTTTGGCTCCTTCACAGGAAATTCATGGGGGACCTGAGCTGGAGATTGACTTTTTCTCAATTATCAGTTCATATTTCCTTATTTTGACTAATTGTGACTTGAGCCAACTGACTCACCTACTTAGATTCTAGACCTTTAAGACATTGCCAATCAAAACTTGCTTGAATATTTGGATTTCTAACAACAGGCTTATACCTAAGTTGCTATCAGTCAACCTCTCTGTCCTCCAAATAATTTCTGGTTATAATATACTCTCTATCTTAACTGATTGAACTAGAAACTATACCACCACCTAGTTATCTGCTTGTCAGTTCCTTCAGAGTCCTAATGTTCCAGTAGTGCTTATGACTCCAAATTTGTATGTTAAAGTCTAACCTTCAGTACTTCAGAATGTGACTTGATTTGGATAGAGGGTCTTTACAGCATAATCAGGTTAAAATTAGATCATTAAAGTAGGCTGTAATCCTATATGGCTGGTCTCTTATTATATAACTCATGAATCATTGAACACTACATCAAAAACTAATGATGTACTGTACAGTGGCTAACTTAACATAATAAAAAAAGAAAAAATTAAATAAATAAAAAGTACAAATCTGGACACAGACAGGCACACAGGGAGAACATCATGTGAAGATGAGGGCAGAGGTCATGGTGGTCCTTCTACAAGCCAAGGAAGACCAAGTATTGCCTGCAAAGCACTAGAAATGACCAGGATCTTAGAAAAAATCCTTTCTCACAGCCTTCAAAAGGAATCAAACTCCTCAAGACCTTGGTCTGGGACATCTAGATTCTAGAGCTCTGAGATAAATTTTTCTTTTTAAGTCACTTAGTTCGTGTTACTTTGTTATGGCAGCCTTAACAAATGACTATAGGTACCAACACATTTTTCCCTTTTCCTTTTTATTTTAAGCATAAGTGAAATGAAAGGAAGTAGTTAATACTCAAAATTCTCACCACTTTGTTACAAATCATACTTTGGGAGATGAATTACATAGTAGAAATAAATAAAATTAATCTTGAGAAAGTTTCCTGATAATTCCAATTTTATTGGTCAGAATTCTTACTTACAAACACTAGAATCCCTTCATTAATCATACAGAGATAAAATGTATTAAAGGGTATGAAGTAATACCAGATGCCTCCAGGATGGTCAGAGAGTGGGCTGTAGGACCAGGCACAGTGTATAATCATACCATGAGGGACAAACTTGACTCTCATCCAGACACCTGTGTGGAGTGGATGCCAGAAGTCCCAATGTCACCCTGCTGGAAGGAACAGCTGACTCTGTGTCTAAATGTCACCTCTTCATGTGGTTTATTTCCAAACCCAACTCCAATCCAAAGAAACCAGGTCACATGCTCCAACTGTAGCTGCAAGGGGTCAGGTGGGAATTTTCTATCTTCTGCTTTTGGTATGGCTAGACTCATGAGGTCAGAAATTTACCAAAATAAACAGTGAGTGCTCAAAAATATCCATCAAGGGTTCCAGTTCCAACTCCATCATCAACATGCAGGGGAACCTGATTTCTGATCCTCCATGTCATCACTACTAAAATAGATAATGAGATAGAATGGTATAGAAAGTCACTATTAGATTTATAATCCCTTGAAAGCTTCAGTTTTGATTGTCTGGAAAAAATTACTTTTTTTTTTTTTGGTTTGTTTTTGACACTAAATTGCAGTTTCTGAGAAATTGTATCAAGAAGTATATCAGAATTTTTTGTTTGTTTAGTTAAAAACTAAACTAATTGGAATAATATGGTATCATAGATGGGATCCTGGAATAGAAAAAGGACATTTGGTAAAAAACTAAAAAAGCCTGAATTTTAGCTAATAATATAATGACACAAGTTCATTGCTTTTTTTAAAAAAGATTTTACGTATTTATTTAACACAGAGAGAGAGATCACAAGTAGGCAGAGAGGCAGGCAGAGAGAGACGGGGAAGCAGGCTCCCTGCTGTGCAGAGAGCCTGATGTGGGGCTCGATCCCAGGACCCTGGGATCATGACCTGAGCCGAAAGCAGAGGCTTAACCCACTGAGCCACCCAGGTGCCCCAAGTTCATTGCTTTTGACAAATGTACTAGTGTAAGATGTTAATCATAGGGAAACTCAGGTGTGGAATATATGAGAACTCTACAGTTTTCAATTTTTTTTCTGTAAATCTAAAAAAAAAATCAAAGAAAAGTTGATTATAAATTAATGAGTTACATTTTCTTTCTGAGAAGGGAAATACATTTGTGATAGTTTATATAAGAAGGAAAATAAATCTCCAGTTACAGAACCTGGAGAGGGAGAGGGGAAGACAAACCTGTCCTGTCACGGCTTCAGCCAGCCCTGCTGTGCCTCTAAGGTGAGGTGCAGCATGCAACAGTGTGGGTGAACCTTGAGGACATCATGTTACCTGGAAACAGCTGATTGCATAAAGACAAATAATCTATAATTACAATCATATAAAGTATCTACCATAGTCAAATGCATGGAATCAAAGAGTGGAATGGGGTCACTACGGGCTAGGGGAAAGGAAGTGGGGGATTACTAATCAACCGGCATGACATTTCAATGAGGCAAGATCTGGAGATCAGTTGTACTACTGGGTACCTATATTGTATCTTACACTTGGAAACTTGTTGAAAGGAAAGATCTCGTGTTAAGTTTTCTTACCACAACAAATTGAAATTAAAACACAAAAAAAGTTAAGACACAGAACTGAGGGTATTTGGCTCTAACAAATCATGTGAGCAAGTCATTGGATGGTTGGCACACAGCAAGATATTTCTGAAAAATAAATTCAGGGAATCTAAATGGATCAGTCTTAGAAGGGCAGATGTGGGTTCAGCCACATGGTGGAGTGGTGGAGAAAGCTCTTCAATGAGAACATGAAACATATTAGCATAGTAGGAAATAAGTAACATAGTAACATAGAACAAGTGACATAGAAACAAGTAACACAATAACTTAGTAACCCGTAGAAAAGCCTCCAAGGGTCAAGCTTCAGGCTCACTAAAGAATGCTATGCGGCAAATGCTGAATATGATTTTCCTTTTTTTCTAATTCAAAGTGAAGGGGATGATTTCTCCAAATTATAAATTTCAGAGCAGATAAAAAGGGAAGAATTATGAATGGTAAGTCACAAAACGAAAGCCAAAGTCCAGCAGAACAAAAACAAGAATACATATGGGGCTGTAAGAGTGAATGGTCTTTAGAATACTTGGGGCAAAGATTGGAAGTTTCTGTGATTTGAATGTGTCCCTCTGGAATGTTGACCTTTTAACTCCCAGTGTGATGGTATTTGGAGGTGGGTCTTTGAAAGGTGCTTTGCTCGTGAGGATAGAGCTGTCATGAATGGGATGATGCTCTTTTGAAAGACACCTTGAAGAGTTCCCTAGTCGCTTCTGCCATCTGAGGATGCAATGAAACATCTGAAAGCCAGAGGAGGGCCCTCATCTGACCACGCTGGCATCCTGACCTCAGACTTCCAGCCTCCAGAAGTGTGAGAAATAAATTTCTGTTGTTTATGTTACCCCATCTCTGATATTTTGTTATATAGTGTCCTGAATGAACTAAGACAGAAGTCTCACAAAATCTGGGGCTTCCACAACATAAAAATAGGGCAGCTTTTGCTGATGCTGGAATTATGGAAAACCAAAGGCTTTTCACTGTAACTGCCCAACAGCTCTGTGGTCAGGCAAGGAATATTTAAACTTGCCTCACTGAGGTGGTCTCTTATCTCTTGTCCCCAAGAAAGAAGTGAGCATCAATTCCTGTCCTCTTGAAACTGATCATAGCTACAGTCATTTTTGTACTGCTTCAAGGTACCATTTTGTACCAAATCAAGAAAGTGTCTTCCCATGCTTGTGCTTTCTATTGCCCTAAAACCATGGACCCTCAGTGGTGTAACTGAAAATAGTTTTCTAAGAAAAAACTCTCATTTACTTTAATATTTTACATATATTCATCCTTAAATTATTGTTTACATAATGAGGCCTTCTTCCTAATGACTGGAACAGCTGGAGTGCTCTATAGTCACTGTCCAGTCCAAGAGGACTTTCCTGATGTAAACACTTTCATAAGAGAAAATCCCATAAGATATCATCTCTATTCAGACAGTACAGACCAGTTGTTTCTGGCTCTTGATGGACAGTTTTATGGACAAGCACAGAAGTATAATATTGATAGTAACCTATTAAAAGTGCTCCTTTATCTATTATCTGATTAAATTATCAGACTATTCTGGCAAGGTAGACAGAGTTGGGACAATTTTTCTTCTATTTGCAAGCATTACACTGAAGTTTAGCATTTACTGAACTATTCAGGACTAATAGAGCCAGAAAATGAACACCAAGATTTCTAAAGAGAAGTTAATTCCCTTTGGATTAGAGGTGCTGTTTGCATGACTTTTAAAATTGACATAAAATTGGTATTTACATGGAAGAGTTTGTTTATGAGAATATAGACATACTTATATTGACTTCCTGTAAAATTTTTGTTATTAAAATGATTGAACAAAATCAAGGTTAGACTGTGGTCTAAAATTTTGTTTAGTTGCCTCCAGAGAAATGTAGTTTCTGTTTCCAAAAGCTTAGGGAATATTTGGAAGCATTCTACAAAAGAAGAAAAATGAGAAAATCTGGACTAGAAAGACAATTGTGCTTATTAGCTTCCTTAAATTGAAATGTTAAGCTTTATTGGAGAAACAGTTCATATTAATTAACTTGTGCTTTTTCTTTTCAAGAAAGATTATATCCAAGTTAAAACAAAGGTTAAAGTAGTACATACTCTTGAATTTGAGTACAAATTAATTTTATTTGTCCCTAATTAAATGTTATCAGCAATTGTCATCCAAGTATTCGTTTTTATTTATAACTAGAGAAAAGCTATTATTTTTGTCTTTCTTATGCCTCTCAAGTTCCTCAAAGACATATTACTGTTGGGTGTTATTTAGAGGGAAAACATGCAAACATTAGTTTTCCTTTTAAATTCTGATTCTTAATCTGTGACCATTAATTCTGTTTAATTTCTCTCCTATAAAGCATTTCTTTTGGCCAAGAGCTTTTTTTTTCCCTCTCTTCTTAGAAAGAGGTTCCCACCTGCTCTCTCCAGATGAGATCTGAATTCATATTTCATTTGAAAGCTCTAATTTCTTCTGTGAAAGCTCAGTAGATATTCTAACATTTATTTCTTAAAAGGCCAAAATTTGTATTTATTTTTACTTGCAATATACAATGCAAACATCTGTAACAGGATGATTGCTAAAATGTTTTAAACTTTTTATTTGAATTTAATTAGCCAACATATAGTACATCATTAGTTTCAGATGTAGAGTTCAAGAATTCATCAACTGTGTATGACACCCAGTGCTCATTACATGATGTGCCCTCCTAATGCTTATCACCTAATCACTCCCATTCTCCCACCCACCTCCCCTCCAGCAACCCTGTTTGTTTCCTGGAGTTAAGAGTCTCTCATGGTTTTTACCCCTCTCTGATGACACCCTATTCAGTTTTCTCTCCCTTCCCCTACAATTCTTTGTGCTGTTTCTTATATTCCGTCTATGAGTGAAACCATACGATACTTGTCTTTCTCTTTTGACTTATTTCGCTCAACATTATACCCTCCACTTCCAACCACATTGATGTAAATGGTAAATATTCATCCTGAATTCAGACATTTCCAAAACTCAAAAGGAAATCTGTAAGAAGAATAAGGTGACATTTCTTTCTGCAGAAAATAAAGTAATAACATGACATTAGATAGCCATTACCTCACTCAAGAGGGACTATTGTTAAGGAAACAATAGTGGCTTTGGAGCCAGGCAGATCCTAGTTTAAAATCTGCTTCTGTCACTTGCTGGTTGAGCGACCTTCTTAATGTCTTAGAGCCTTGCATTCTCTATATTAGAGGGTGGTCATAATTGTTTTAGAGACACCTTTTCTCTAGCACACTTGTGTTTTCCTTCTAGAGTGGATTATTCCCAACAGCGCACAAGATCCTTAAAAAACGACCCATGACTGACCACAGTTTTTCCCTTCTAATGGCCATGTCACTATTGCTTTCTTCCATGCAGACAAGTCAAGGAGCTTCATTTTCTCATCCTCCATCCAGTGTCCTCCAGCCCACCTCTGTTCCATCACCAGACTGAACATACTCTTGTCAGGGTCACCCCACAACCTGCACATTGCCCTGCTTGATGGACTCTTTCTTTATCTTTTTCTCCCTCTCAGTGGTAACCAATGAAGCATACTACTCTATCCTTCTGGAAATTTTCTTTTCTCTTTGCTCCTGTAATATAAGCAAGAGAATTGGCTTTCTTCCCATACTGCTGATGGTTCCTTATGGCTCTCCTATGCAGGCTTCTTTCATCTCCTACCTCTTAGAGTCTGTAGTGCCTCCAGGCATGGGTTTGGCTTCTTTCCTTCTCAATCTTCCATCCCCATGTAATCTCAAAATTCTGAGGCTTCACATGCTATTTCTATTTGCTGAATGCAAGTTGAGATCTCCACTCACTACTTCTCTCATCTCTGGACTCATGCGTCCAACTGTCTGCTTGATATCTATTTAGACATGCCAAAGGCATTTCAACCACACTTCCTCAAAAAAGTGCACCTGCTTCTACCATAGTCTTTCCCTTTACTGTAACCACATCGTTTGCAAACCAGTTATTAAATACCAGATTCAAGTTCTCTCCTCCTTATTCCTCATTGGTCACATCAATGCACTGGTAGCTCCCTATCCTTACACATCCACTCCACCATCTCTTCCATTCTGGGTTAACTTTGGTCCCTCAAAATTCATATGTTGAAGTCCTAACACCCAGCACCTTGAATGTACATTCTTTGTAGATAGAGTCTTTCAGAGGTGGTTAAACTAAAATGATGTCATTCAGGTGGGCCTTAATCCAATAGGACTGTGGCTTTATAAAGAGAGGGTAATAGGGTGCCTGGGTGGCTCAGTGAGTTAATCCTCTGCCTTTGGCTCAGGTTATGACCTCAGGGTCCTGGGATTGAGCCCCTCATGGGGCTCTCTGCAAAGCGGGGAGCCTGCTTCTCTCCCCAACCCCCTGCCCAACTGCCTCTCTGCCTACTTGTGATCTCTCTCTCTCTGTCAAATAAATAAATAAAATCTTTCAAAAAAAGAGAGAAGATATGGGGCTCCTGGGTGGCTCAGTGGGTTAAAGCCTCTGCTTTCAGCTCAGGTCATGATCCCGGGGTCCTGGGATCGAGCCCCTCATTGGGCTCTCTGCTGGGCGGCGATCCTGCTCCCCCCGCCCCGCCTGCCTCTCTGCCTACTTGTGATCTCTGTCAAATAAATAAATAAAATCTTAAGAGAGAGAGAGAGAAAGAGAGAGAGAGAAGATAAATGGAGACAGACACAAAAATAGGAGGCAGAAAGCATCTATAAACCAAGGGGTTCTACAGGTTGCTGGTGACCACTGGAAACTAGAGAGGACACATGGGACAGATTCTCTCTCACAGAGGAGATCAACCTTGCCGACACTTCAATCTCAGACTTTTAATCCCCCAAACCATGAGACAATACATTTTGGTTGTTTAAACCACCAAGTTTGTGATACTTTGTTATAGCAGTTGTCAGAAACCAATACACTGTCTTTCCTCCATTCTTGCAATGACCTCTGTTTCCATCCTTGTCTGGTTCCAATCTATTCTCTTGCACAGTAGCAAGAGTGACAGTTTAAAAAATAAAAGTTATTCTAATTATACCACCCCCTATGTAGATGCTTTCTCATCTGATGTAGAATAGAATCCAAACACTGTAGAGATATGATTTCGCCCCCACCTTATTTATTGATTTATTAATTAATTAATTTTTGAACACCATTTCCCACAATTCTTTCCTTCATTCATAAGTCAGTCATGCCCATCTTCCATTGTTCTTAAGAATATTACAAAACTGGGGTGCCTAGGTAGCTCAGTGAGTTGAGCATCTGACTCAGGTCATGATTTCAGGGTTGTGAGACTGAGCCCTGTGTTGGGCTTCAGCTTCTCTTTCTCCCTCTACCCCTCCCTCCATTTCTCTCTCTTGAAAAAAGAGGGGGTATTACAAATTTACTTCCTGCCTCAGGGCTTTGTGCACGCTGTCCCTTCTGTGTGAGAGACTGATGCTCGTTCTTCACAAGACGTTATTTCCTATGATTCTGTTTTCTGCTTAATTACTGAATATATTTTCAGGGGGACCCCCATTCCCTACCTCAATATTATACAGGCTGTTCACTTATTTAATAATTTATTGGTTCGCTTGTGGTACATAGTGACTGGTGGTCTGAGAAATACAAAGGATCAGAGTGTGGGGTCTTTGCCATCATATCCACAACCTGTGCCCAGTGTCTGACACACAGCAGCTTCTGAATGCTTTGTTGAATGCATGAAGAATGGTCACAGATGATGTTTTTCAAACCTAGTCTACACAGTGCGTACTTCATTGACTCAACACACATGCATTGAATTATTTTAATATATTCGACACGGTTTTAGGCACTAGGGATTCAAAGTGGACAAGACAGACGCGTCTCAGCCTGGGGAAAGAGTGAAATTAGAGGCCCTGAGAATGTATGTATGAAGAATGGCATAAAGCCTACTGAAGTGGGAGAAGATTAAGGGTAAGCATTTTGAAATATGGAAAACCAGAAGAAAGGAAAGACAAAAACAGATTCCTTAAGCCATGGGTGAGCAAGGGTCAAAGGAGAGAGAACAGTTAGGGCTATTCTTTTTTCTTTTTTCTTTTTTTAAGATTTTATTTATTTATTTGACAGACAGAGATCACAAGTAGGCAGAGAGGCAGGCAGAGAGAGAGAGAGGAGGAAGCAGGCTCCCTGCTGAGCAGAGAGCCCGATGCGGGACTCGATCCCAGGACCCTGAGATCATGACCTGAGCCGAAGGCAGAGGCTTTAACCCACTGAGCCACCCAGGCACCCCAGTTAGGGCTATTCTTAAAGAGCGAGAGAGACATGATAAAGGTTTGAGCTGATGATAGTCATGCAGGACAAGAAAAATGGTGGGGCTGTAGGTAATTTCCAAAGTAGAGGCCAAAAGAGTAGCTGATGAATTGGATGTGGGTCGTATTAATTGAAAGAGAGCAGTTATGGATAATTCCCAGGTTCCTGACCTGAGCAACTTAATGAATACAGTTGTTATTTATTGAGATGAGGTCACCTAAGACAGAAGCAGGTTTCAAGGAAAAGATTGGAATCTCAGTTTTGGAGATGTTAAATTAAAAATATCTATTAGGCAACCAGATGGAAATACCATGGAGGCAGTAGGCTATGTGAGTTTAAAGTTCAGTAAAGGGGTCAGTTCAAAGGAATAAGTGAATTTCAAGACACTGAATTAAGTCAGTGCCTGGCATAGTTTGCAATCAGTAAACCATCATTGTTTATAGGTATATTGCTAATTTTTTCTTCTGCATTAACTGTGAAGTCATGTTCAAGAATGATTTTGATTTAAATAATTGTATGGACATCTTATGCAATGGTGGCCATTTATTTGATTGATTAAAACGGAACAGAAAATGATACTAAATTTCTATAATAGCTCATGGGCTATGCAGGAGGAAGGCATTCTTTTCTAAATGTTTATTGGATAGTCTTTAGCCAACAGACATTTATAGAAAACCTATTATGCATCAACCACTGACTGTATCCAGATTACATAATGAAAAATAACAGTCCCCAGACATAAGGAATTCAAAGTCTGCAGAAGGAACAGGCACCTGGGTTGTTGCTAATTGTCCTTGCTACAACTACTTTAGCAAGTTGTGAACTGCAAAAGAGGTCAATGATGTAAACTGTTGAATTAAGTCCCCTTATTTCAATTGGTGTCTTTTTTACAGAAACAGAAGATTTGAAATGTGAAGTGGCTTTCCCAAAGTAAAGCTGGGTCTCAGATCCCGATTTCCTATCTCTAGATCGGGACTCATGACAACACCTAACTGACCCATCTTGATCCCCTCATAAGCCTGATATTTTGGAATGATGATGCCATGAGTCTTTAGCTCTTTATTTGAAAAACTGAGAAAAATAAAGCACATGCTTCCTAGTTGTTTATATGGATTTTTAATGAGTATTGGATAAGTCAACACATGTGAAATATTAAACCACATTGTTCTGGTTCCTTCTGAGTGGCCTCAGACAAGTTACTTAATGCCGCTGAGCATCATTTCTCTATCTGTAAAATGGGAAGAATAATAGTGATTATTTTGTGAATTTTGTGTGAGGACTGAAAAACCAAAGCACCTTGAGCAGGGTACAGAGCACATTCCAACTCAGGGATGTTTTTATTGCTATGGATGGTATATAACCCAGGTGGCAGGACTTCAGTGCTCACTGAAATTCAGTTGTCTGTAGTTTCTAATTAGCTAGCCCACTGATCTGACAAATGGGAGAATAAACCCAAGAGACCTTTTCTAAAAAGGTTTGTTTCTATCATGAAGCATGATTTTTCATGTCATGATGTCCTCTAATTACTCGTCTTCCTTCCAGAGAAGATTTATTTTTTTTAAAGATTTTATTTATTTATTTGAGAGAGAGATTGAGAGAATAAGGGGGAGGGGGCAGAGGAAGAAGCAGACCCCCCCCTCACCGAGGGACCCCAATGCAAGATTTGATCCCAGGACCCTGGGATCATGATCTGAGCAGAAGGCAGACACGAAAGGGACTGAGCCACCCAGGTACCCAAGAACGTATTGATTAGAATTTAAAAAGTGCTAAAAAATAAAGCACAGGTATCCCCCCTTGAAAGTTCGTACTACACAACTCTGCTTTTAGGAGAGACTGACACTTAGAGCCTGTTTCCTTAACCAAAAGAAATTGGGAGATTTTCGCTTTTATGAAAAAATGGCAAAAAGCAAAATTAGTCTTCAGCAATGATTTTGCAGCTAGATGAGCCAGTATTGATGAGGGGTGCACCTGAGCCGCCAGTGGCGCCCCCCAGCGCCTTCCCCAGGAATCATCTTGGCATCAAGCCGTCAGAGCTCTGAATTGTGAGCGTCTGTGCTGTATCTCAATTTATTTCATGCCTCTGCCAGCAAGATGTGTCCTAAGGTATCAGAAAAGCCTATTAAATAAGTTGACTATTGAATAAGTTGACTAACTTATTTAAAATTAGAAGTGGCCAAATAGTGGCCTAATAATGGTGTTTCACTAACTGGGGGGAGTTGGGGGAAGGTTGTGAGAAAGAATACTTAAGGATTTACTCTATGTCCTTTACTCTGCCTGCGTTTTATGTCTTTCCATCACACGTTTACACCCACACGATTTTGACAGATAAGAAAACTGAGGGTCAGAGTGGCCATGCCTTGTGCCTTAAGGTCACATGGATAGTAAGTTAAATAATTAAAAGCCAGGAGCATTTTCCTCCAAGTCCTATTCTCCTTCTGTTGCATGATACTGCTTGATGGTCAGCATGGATCACATGATAATGAATATTTATTTAGCCTCTCAACATCTGCTACATTGTGGCTTTGTGTTGGGTACTGAGAGGACACACCAAAACAGATGAGCTTAAATGTTGCAT
Organism: Taxidea taxus jeffersonii; assembly: GCA_003697995.1. Classification (NCBI taxonomy): domain Eukaryota; kingdom Metazoa; phylum Chordata; class Mammalia; order Carnivora; family Mustelidae; genus Taxidea; species Taxidea taxus. The sequence continues at coordinate 44,638 of RCUC01120115.1, forward strand.
TTGAAATGTTAAAGCCCAGTATTGCCCTCTTTCCTGCAAGATTCAACCTGAGCCCTGCTGATTTTCTGGGTCACATCGTTCTTTATCATGGGGGCTGCCCAGTGTCCTGTAGGACGCTGAGCAACATGCTTGACCTCTAGCCATCAGCCGCAATCCCTAAATGTAACAAATGAAATGTCTCTAGATTTGCCACATGTCTCCCAGGGACAGAATCTCTCCTGGTGGAGAATTACTTTGCTACTTTGTAGTCCTGTGAGGTCAGGGACCACCTCTAAATAGTTAGCTGTGGAATCCTTTGCCCAAGGACCCACCACAGAAAGTATTTAAGTACATACTTGTTAACTGTCTAATTCCTTTAGCGATGGATTCTAGGTGTTCATTCCTTCCTTACTATACACTCTTCGTGCCTCTAGAAGTTTGAAACTCCTTAGAACAGCAGGAGAGAATTTAGTGCCAGCTAAAAGCCACCACTCTCCAAGTACACTTGCCTGCCCTTTAAAAACACTGAACTTGCATGTTTCCCCGTAGTTCTTCAGGGTGTTCCTTTCCCACATTCTGCTTCCACAGAAATAAATTCCGTTGTGCCCCGGGCTCAGGGTATCCCTAGGATTCTGAGTCTCTGGGTAAATTAAGTCAGCTTCCTTCTGTGTAAGGAATTATTCAATAGGGCTCTGAGTCTCCTTCCTTTTTCACACACATCCTGCTTCCTTCCTTCATCACACAGGCCATGCTCTAATGTTTCTGTTTGTTATATGCCCCCTCTCTGCCTCCCTCAACCCCACCTCATTCCCACCCACGTGCCATGCTGAATGTTGGCTAGCCTCAGGTTTGTCTGGCTCACCTGGGTAATCCCCAAGCCTTGAACATAGCCTGGGGGTGCAATATATGTGCGGAATTAAATGGTGCTGCCTTCATTTATTGTGTAATTAGTGTTTGCTGACCATTTTGACAGCAGACGCCATCACCACCCTGCCCATGTGCGCTGGGCACTCATAGAACCCTCAGCTCTGCAGGATTTGTACTGCTCTGGCCTGAGCAATCTCTCTGATTTCAGGACGCGTCAGCAGGTGTGGTTTCTTCTGTGGCCTATTTGTCCTGCAGAAGGCCATATTCTCCATGCGCCCTCCCTCTGCCCTTCTGGTCCTGATTTTCTTCCTTCTAGAGACAGCAGTCACATTGGATTAGAGCCCACCCTAATGAGCTCATATTAACCCAATCGCCTCTGTAAGGATCCTATCTCCACATAAGGTCACATCTGAGATACTCGGAGTTAGGACTCCATCAAATTTGGGGAGAGACACAATTCAACCCTACGACTCCCTCTTAGCCTCATGTATCCTGCTTCATCTTCCAAATTAACTTTTTGTCCCCAAATCCTTGTCCATGGTTTCCGAGAGAACCCTAAACTAGAACAATTCTGCTATGGAACTATTTTATATATATAAATATAAGAATATTTTTTTCTGTAAGTGCCTAATATTTCTAACACTATGTCAAGGTGTAATTTTCTACATTGAATACATAGGGAAATGGAGACTCAGAGAGGCTGCATGTGTTTCCAATAATTCTTAGAGAGAAAAGTTAGAGAGCTGGAGGGAACACAGACCCTGTGAGGGCAACGTCCTCACTTCCCTTCCTCTTGCCTGAGCTGAGGCTCTTAGTCATCTCCAGAGGTCTCCAGAGAGTTCATGATGCCGCAGATAAAAGCCCTAACTGCTCTAATTTTCTTTCCTTTCAGAATGGTATGAGTACTGATAAATGGTCAGAACTGCATCCTTATTTCTCAGTTCAACCTAACTAGCCTTCCTGAGCACAGACTCTGGGGGTGCATCAGCATGGTTTGATGGAAATGTGAGATGAGTAAGATCTTGTCCCTAAAAAGTCCCCTGTGAAAATGTGTAGATTTCAGTACTAAGAACAGCTTTGTTCCCAATGTGGAAAGACATGGTTCCTTTTTGGAGACTCAGAACTAAATAACGGCTAGTATTTTCCATTCAAGCAGGCTGCCAGAAAGCATTAGGTTTACTCATATCACTGGTGTATTTGAAATTTATTCCCATTCCCTTTGATGGATTTTTAAAATTTACATTCTGGTATTTCAGGCTACTGACAACCATACAACAGTGACATCACTAACCACAACAACAATAACACGTATTATTACCAATATTAATTAAACACAGTATGTTTTAGGCTCTATGATTTATATGCATATTACTATTTTATATAACAACCCAGTGAAGTGGTTGAATAAATAGCAGTGAATGAGGTATTTTACAGATGAAGACTGAAGTTTGGAGAAGTGAATTTATTTTCTCAAAATCATACAACTAAGAGATGACATACTGGAGATTCAAACCCATGTCTGTATGTCTCCAAAGCCTGGAGTTAACTTTGGTCCTATGCTCTGCATGTTGTATTTTAGGCCACTAGAAATCTCTTACTAAAAACAGTGCTATATATATGTGTATAGCATGGGGGGCACAGAGGTGCCCTGTGTAGAATTCCTTTCACAGAACCTGCTGCAGAAAGCAGCATTGACCTTTAGCCCAAGGGTCAAAGGTTGCATTTTCAGACACACCTCAGGTGAGCCCATGTTTCCTTTGGGCTTCTTGTGCCCAGTGATTGGACATGGCAGGATTCCCGCCCAATGATGGGTGGCTCTTCCAACTTTGTTTCAGAGATGCCTCACTGTCCTGACTGAGACTTTCACCAAACTTCTGTGTGGTCTGAGGCTCTTTCTATCCATTCCTATCTCCTTTCCATGTATTGGACTGATCTGCTTCATGGTCTCAGCTCTGCCTACCCATTGCCGTTATCTCCCTCATTATCCTTCCCAGGCATTTTCCCCAATAAGTCTCTTACACTTCTTACCCCATCTTTGCATCAGAGAGAAGAAAGGAGATAATAAAAGAAGTTTATTATTTTTCTATTTATTTAATGCAATCCCAGAGCTAATTTAATCCCTGGGAATCTTCAGTTCCCAATAAGTATTTGTTGGGTAATTCCTTCCAGTATTCAAGCTGCTTACTGTATTTGAATTGAAAGACATATATGCTAATGAATAACTGAGACAGGAACCATGATGTAAAAAAGGTTTGTGATTAGAGCAGAATAAATCAGGTGCTCTGGTTGTAGAAGATCACAATTAGAGAAACTGACAGAAATCATCACGAAGGGAAGAAATTCCACATGATTTTTTCTTAATATGTCTTTTTAAAAAAAGATTTTATTAATTCATTTGAGACAGAGCATGAGCAGGGGAGAGAGGCAAGCAGACTCTCTGCTGAGCTGGGAGCCCAATATGGACTCGATCCCAGAACCCTGGGATCATGACTTGAGCTAAAAGCAGATGCTTAACCATCTGAGCCACCCAGGCTCCCCATCCCACACAATTTTAAAGGACATATAAGATTTCCATGAGGGAAGAAAAGTTAGTCATGCTACAACAAGTGTGAATGAAGTAGGGAGGTATCTTCCATTATATGGCTCATCCTGGGAAGTAAATGTGCCATATGACTGATGTAGCTTTTACAGAACACAGATGGGGAGTGGAATGGAGAGCGAATTGGGACAAGCCTTTGTGAAGAGTTGTATGAAGTCATACTCTTTCAATGACCAAGGAATGAGAATAAAGACAGTTGCTCTATAGTGTTATCCAACAGAAGTACAATGTAAGCTATAAATTGGAGCCACATATGTGACTTAAAATTTTCTAGTAGCTGCATAAAATGTGTGAAGAAATAGGTGAAAATAATTTAATAATATGTTTCATGTTATCTGAGATAAACAAAATATTATCATCATAGCATGTAATAAATATAAAAATATTAATGAGATATTTTAAATATTTTTCTACTAAATCTTCAAAATTAGATGTATATTTTATACCTCAATTCAAACTAGCCACATTTAAGTTCTAAATACAACTTATGTCCAGTGATTCTTTACTGAAGAGCACAATTTTATAATATCTAATCTGGAATTGTCTAACAAAACATTTTAGGGAATTCATATTTATGAGAGGAAACATGTCTCAAAGACCTCTGGAAAAACTCCACAGGTCATATGCACCATGACAGGCCTTCCACTTGGGAGCTTCAGTGGGGGGCATGACCTTTAAGAAGACTGACTTTGAAGACTTGCAGGAGTTAGCTTTGAATCCAGTTCTTGCCATCACTGAACATGTGACTGTGAGCACACCTGAGTCTCAGGTTCTTCACCTGTACAAAGTTGATAGTACCCTTCAGCTCTTCAGTTGCTTGCTCTTCTTTCCCATCAAGCTACTACTAGTGCTTGCTGCTGTCTCTATCTTTAAGGCCCCAATAGATAATAATGGTAATGAAAGCAACAACAAAAACAACAAAATCAACTGCTCATGCTCATAAGGCAAGTGTTTCTTTTCTTTTTTTTTTTAAGTTGTATTTATTTATTTGAGAGAGAGAGAGAGTGTGTATGGGTGTGTGCAGGGGAGGGGAGGGGAGAGAATCTCAAGCAGACTCCCCAATAAGTCTGGAGCCCAATGTGGGGCTTGATCTCACAACCTATGAGATCATGATCTGAGCTAAAACCAAGAGTCAGATGCTTAACCAACTGAGCCATCCTGGTGCCCCAGAAGGCAAGTGTTTCTACCAGAAGATAACTGTAGGTAGTAGAGTTGAGTTCTGTGCCAGAATTTATACAAAGGAAACTCTATTATCCCCAATGTTTAATATGAACCAGTTGTTGGATGGGCTTGGAATTAATTACTATGTATTTATAAAAAGTTATATTCTTTAACATTTTCTAGCATTGAACAAACATATCCCTATACATTAACTCTTTCCATCACTTGGAGGGAGATGTTAGTTTTCTGTGAAGTAAGGGGAAGTTTCAGAGTGGCAAAAAGAGTTTTCCACAGTTGTAAAGTAAGTGATCTTGAAGCAAATCTCTGAAATCAAGATTGCTGATCTTCCTTGGCATTTTTAGTCCTGTGAATAAGGCACATAATCACTTGAAGAACATAATGGTATTTTGTTTTTCTGAAGAGATACATGCCTGTGAACAGGGGCTTTGCCATTGCCTCAGGACCTTTGTATATGGCATCTCCTTTATTTCAACAGTAAGTACTACCCATTGTTATGGTTAAATGATATATCAAGAGATGTTAAAGTCCTAACCCTCAGTACCTGTGAATGTAACCTTATTTGGAAATAGGCTCTTTGCAGATGATCAAGATAAGATGAGCTCATTAGAATGGACTTAGATGCAACATGACTGGTGTCCTTACAATAAAGGGAAATTTGACCAATGAAACAGACATATAGAGAGGGAAGACAGTGTGAAGACACAGGGAAAAGATGGCCATCTACAAACCAAGGAACACTTGAGGCTCTCAGAAGCTAGGACGAAGTCATGGAATAGATTGTCCATCACAGCTCACTGAAGGAACCAACCCTGCTATCCTAGTCAATTTGTGATGCTATAATAAAGTATTACAGATTGGGTGGCTTATGAAAAATAGGAATTTACTTCTCACGGTTCTGGAAGTATGTAATCAGGCACTGGCCTGCCTGGGTGCTGGTATGACTCTCTTCCAGGTTGTAGACTGCCAATTCCTTTCTCTGTTCCATGGCAAAAACAAAAACAAAAAAAACAAAGAAACAAAACAAAACAAACAAACAAACAAAAACACCAAGAGAGCTTTCTGGAAGAAGGAGAAAGTTCTCAATAAGGGCACTCCTCTCATTAACGTGGGCTTCACCCACATGACCTAATTACTTCCCCAAAGCTTTACCTCCTAATGCCATCACACTGGGAATTAGGATTTCAACATACGGATCTGAGGGGACACAAATGCAGACCATAGCACCTGTCAACACCTTGACAGTTTTTTAGCCTCAAGCATGGTGAAGTGCTAAATGTCTGTTGTTGAAGTCACCTCTTCCATAGCCCTTTGTAAAGCGGTCCAGGGAAACCAATACACCCTTGATCTTCCCACAGGTGGCTCTGGGGGTTCAAGTGTGATCCCTCAGAGACATTCTCCTGAATGACACCACAGTTGCCCCTGACTTATTGCTAACAATTCATTTGATTATTTCTTTTCTCATCATGATCGGATAAATATCGTGTTTAATATGTTGTTTATATAAAGTCCACCTTCCTGCATGAGACTGTTAGGTTTGTGAAGATAAGTACCCCGATTGCCTCGTTCATCAAGAGTACGTGGCATGAAGTACAAATAGATATTTACTGCCCAGGTAGGAAGAGGGAATGGGAAGCAGGCAGAAAGGAAGGGAGGGGTCCTGTTTCTTCTGTGAAGGTGCTTTGCAGATATTACAAGATAGGATACAAATCTCATTACTGATATTATCATCACAATTATTACATTTTCTTCATGATGGAACCCATTTGTATCCTATCGTATCCATATTTTCAACACCAGTTGAAGAAATCCCACTATCTCCCTGGATGTGTTTGTCCATGGTTCTATTCCATCATCAACTGTGGATCCTTTTGACCTTGATGTATACTAAGTCCAGGATCTCCTAAAAATAAATATTTGCCTTATTAACATGCTTGCTCATTTACTAATTGCTTTTTTTAATACCAGAGCCTCTTCTACAGCTGGGATTTGTATAACCTTTATCGATCTTACTTTACTTCTAATTACATGTGTTCTTCATTTGCAGCTAAAAGTAACTCTTGTCACCATTCCTGTCAAATTTGATCCATGACATTTTAATTGTTGTAATTTCTTTTCCCTGCAATGGTAGCAAAAGGTTGCACATATATTTTCGTCAGGCCAATTCCTCATCAAAGAAATGACAATTTGGATTTTAAAGAAGCAGATCTTTAGCAGTGGTGCTTACCCGTGCTCTTTCCATAGCTGCAGGCCCTCACTCCTTTCTGCATGGGGGTTGGTGTACCAGGGATGTAATGACTGTGCAGTGGAGGGAGGAACAGAGTTAGACACCGAAAGCTCAGTTCAGTCTAGAGGTTCACAGTGTGCTTCTGTTATGGGACCTTGAAAAAGTTGTTGTTTTCTGACCTGGAGGTTCCTCTTTTCTAAGAGGGACACAGTGACATCATACATCTGATAGCAGCCCAATGGGGGTCTATGGGTGCACATTAACATTCTGCGGGTTTCCCTAAAATGGTAGCTGCTGACTTTGTGTTATTTCTTTCTTTCCCTAAATCTCTTTATGTCTTCTCCTTGATTCCAGCTGGTGAGATTAAAGAGGCATGAGAAAGGCAGAGAAAGGGGTCTCATCCTTCTGTCATACCCTACAAGGAGCCTGGGCCTTTGTGTGCTCCTCACAGCCTGGCTTCTCCCCACGTTCCCAGTTGGTAGGTACATCCAAATCCATTTACTAATTAGTCTTGGTTCATAGGCTGATCTAGGGATATTGACAAATAGAGGTTCACCTAGTCAGGACACAGGATTAGGCATCAGAAGTGGGGAGCATGGACGTCTAGATTCCAGACTTTGGTACCTCACCTATGGGAAAGGCTTTGAGAACATCAAGAAAATCCAGTGAGGCAGGTAAGGTATGGCCTGGAAAATGTAGAGAGAGAGAGAGTGAGACAGAGACAGAGAAAGAGAGAGAGGGTCTCTGGAGGTGGCCCACCTCCTTACCCACAGTATGCAAGAAGAGGCCAATAGCCCTCTATTGTGCTCTCCTGATCCCTGTCAGGGGGATGTGGCTCTGGTAGGAAGCAGAAAGGGACTATAATTCCCCCACAGCTGGAGGCCCCTGTGCCTGTGTGTGTGTGTGTGTGCTCCACACTCCTGCACACATGCACATATGCATGAATTTGTGTGTGTTTGAGAGAACTCAGCTACAGATGTGTACATGGAGGGATGAAGGAAATAATACATTTTATTATTTATTTGTTTATTTAGATTTTTTAAAAAAAATATTAACATATATTATTTGCTTCAGGGGTACAAGTATGTGAATCATCACTCTTACACAATTTACAGCATTCACCATAGCACATAACCTCCCCAGTGTCCAAACCAGCCACCCTATCCCTTCCCCCAAACCTCCAGCAATCCTCAGTTTGTGTCCTGAAATTAAGAGTCTCTTATGGTTTGTCTCCCTCCTGATCCCATCTTGTTTCATTTTTCCCTCCTTTCCCCCCTACAACCCCCACCCTGCCTCTCAAATTCCTCATATCAGTGAGATCATATGATAATTATCTTTCTCTGATTGATTTATTTTACTTAGCATAATACTGTCTGGTTCCATCTGCATTGTGGTAAATGGCAAGATTTCATCCTTTTTGAAAGAATACATTTTTTAAATTTAATTTTATTTTTTTCCATGTTCCAAGATTCATTGTTTATGCACCACACCCAAGGCTCCATGTAATCCATGCCCTCCTTAATATCCATCACCAGGATCACCCATCCTCCCACCCTCCCTCTTCTCTAAAACCCTCAGTTTGTTTCTGAGTCCACAGTCTCTTATGGTTTGTCCCCCCGTCCGATTTCCCCCAATTCACTTTTCCTTTCCTTCTCCAAATGTACTCCCTGTTATTCCTTATGCTCCGCAAGTAAGTGAAACCAAAGAATATGTTTTTAATCACCCCCTATGTACTGGGAACTGTGCTAGATGGTGCTCTGTTACTAGGTGAAGGTGACTTTCTTGGACAGCTGGAGGTTATTGTGTGTGAGAGTCTGTGTGTGTGTGTATGTGTATGTGTATGTGTGTGTGTGTTGGGTTGGGAGTGTATAGAGTAAACCAAAGTCCTTGGATTAGGACATGGGGTCTCTGGCTTGGTCACTAACTAACTCGGAAACGTTAGAAAGAGTGATGGAAATTCTCACCTCCTCTGCTTCCTTATTCGAGAAAAAGTATGGGATGAAAAGAGATGTATGTAACAAAAGTTTGAAGTGTGTGTGTCTTAATATATTCCAGTTGAAAGTAAGTTATCGGTATTACTAGGAAATTTCTTGACCCCTTCTGGCTCCGGGTGTTGGGGACCTTTGGGTATTCTGTGGATTTATAGGAGTTTTCATCCTTGGTCTCATCCAGGTTAAAGGTTCCAGTTGCTTGAGAAGCACTTTGATGCTGAGGTGCAGTTGGGACTAGGTGGGCCCCATGGAAGCCCCTGTGAAGTGGCCATAATTATGCTTAACCTGAAGTGTTTTCTGAACCATGGGGAAGCTCTTCACCTCCCAGAGTCCCCTCATAACATGCATCAGCCAATAGATATTTGATGCCAGTGCTGTGCCCTAAACACTTTTGCTCACATGACTGTCTATGCCCCTTCCAGGAGAGAGAGCATAGGGGGTAAGAAGTAGTCACAGAGCTGCCTCAGATAACCTCCAAAGCCTTGCGGTATAACTTTAATTTCTGTTTTAAGAACATAGCATTTGTGCTGTGATGCATTTCTCCTATCTCCCCCTTTCCCTTTGCTTCACATTTGTCCATCTGTTCAGGGCCCCAAGGCCACCCTGCATGTGCCTTTGGACTTCTGGGCAGCTCAGAGAGCATGAGGCGTGGTGGAGGTTGCATGGAGTGAGGGCTAGGTTGAGTGTCTTTCACTTGGCTTCTGTACCTTGTGTTTACTTGACCAAGGACTCCTATTCTTGTCAGGCAGCT